>LPNX010773364.1:743278-830235 GCA_001517045.1 Pseudotsuga menziesii | reverse complement strand
ATGTAGGCTTAACTTACAATTACTTACTCGATCCTACACCTTAATTAGTGTATAATAACCCAAGTGCCCCGAAACTGTGGGGACTTACCTAATGACTTGAAAATACTTGTTTACATTAATAATCCTCCCGATCGGAACATCGGGGCATAACCACATGACTCAAATACATAATAGAAACATCCCGGAATAAACATCGGGTAACAATACATAAGATACATAGAATAATACATTCCGAAGTTACATATACATCAACAGTTTTGACACATAGTCCTTAGTTCCTCCAATCGCCGATGATTTTCTATTGTGGTAGAGCCTGTATTCAGTTTGTTTCCTGTGATTGCAGCATCGAAACCTCAAAGATGAATGCTGCCGTAGTGTCAGAGGTTTCAACGACTAATATTCTTAGCATCGGTGATGATTTTCTGTTATGGAAAAACCCGTAGTCAGTTTGTTTCCCATCGTTACAGTACCTTAGTGAACTATCTTTCCAACGGTTTATGTTTTCAAGCTCTGATGCGTAGTCTTTAGTTCTTCCAATCATCGATGATTTTTCGCAATGGCGGCGCCGCAGTGAACTAAAACTTCGAAACATCGGCGTAATAGAGGACTACACCTTCGATCATTCTTTTAAAAAAATGTTCCGATGGAAGTAAAAAGTTTAGCCATATGCCTAACTGCCGAAGGATTTTTCCACCTATTATTTATCTTCCATCTTTTGGTGGCTAATGAGATGTTCGGATCCTTTCCCAAGCCACTGAAATCTACAACTTGTGAAATTTTCATAAAAAATAGAGGCTTTCAAACTATTAGTGACATTCATATCCCTCATTGCGTGAATAAAATTATTCATACGAAAATAAATTTATTTTGGGAGATAACATCTGGCTCCTACTTGTGGATGGGAACCTCCCTGTGAGGTCCCAAGAACCCCAGACCAAAATTCCTTTCCCTAAAAGTAACTAAGTAACTTAACACTATCCTTTATTGTTCCATTGGGCATGGAGTTTATTCTGAAAGCAAAACAACCTACTATATACTAATTTACAATCATAAGGCCTCGGAGCCTTAAATAAAATAGAGCTTCAAGAAACGCCTATTTACTAGGCCATCAAATACCTCTTCACCTTCCAGAATCTGCAATTTGAAGGTGTTATTTTATCTTCCTGGAGTGATAACAAGGCGCAGTAAGTTGAATATATCCCCTAGGTGTGTCCCCCATGCACTAGTAGAGTGACGAAGACCTCCTAATCTATGAGAATAGACAAATAGAATATGTGGTCAAAGGGAGGATTAATAATAATCCCAACAAATTGCAGTGTATGGTTAGTTACTAATGCACTTGTTTTGATTTATCTTTCACTCTTATTAAACATTCACCCACATTTATTTTCCCATTTCACCACTATAACTTTCTTTTACGATATCATCTAAACCAATAATATGTTTATTTGGTTCTTCTCTTATGTTTGACCACTCCTTTGAATCTTGTTACCACTCAAAATAAAACCCCTAAAGAGAAAGGTATTCAATAGGGTTTAGTTGATGGAACTCTTAGAAGTGTTTCCACTACCACCTTAACAACAACATCTCCACTTTAGTGCTTGGATAAATATCCAACATTAGGAGGGATTCCCTAATATTCAACTATAATTTCAAAATGGTATCCTATAGGAGATGATTTAGGATAGGTGTTTAAAAGATATATTCTATGAGAACATTTCAAAACTAGGTTAAATGACAAAATACAAATTTCGATCTAGATATCGAAGTTGCAAAATTGATTAAGGGTTTTTAGTACAAGTGTTTAATTTCCATTTTTAGCCCTTGTTTTTTAGATTGTATATTGAAATTGATTTATATTATTAATGTACATATTTGGACCAGAAATAGTGTCTAATAAGAAATAAAAAATCCAAACTTTCAAATGAATAAAACAAATGTAAATAGGGCTAGAAATGAGAAAAACAACAAGATCTTAGTGTGTTGATTAAACAAAGGTTCTAGTTGTTAATATGAATAATTAACTTATTTATTATTCAACATATGTGAGCTAATTAAAGGATACAAAACCTAGATTTAGAGTTTCAGATGAGAAAGCATAACTAAATAATTGAATTAATGTAGAAAGTTTCCCAAAACTCAAATCCTATATTGATCTCATATAACTAGCAAACTTTCTTTAATATGTAAGAATTCCAACTAGCAAATAGATCTCTACTATAAAAATACATTTAATCCTCTTTAAATGTTAAAAGGTTGTGTTTTGGAGGCCAAAATTTGGGTTAGACATAGGATCAATCCTTGCCTACTTATTTATGGAATTTAAGATCACAAAATCAATTCCTAAAGAAGGCTTGAAAATCTATCATATTTGAATATTTATGAGGGTTATAACAACAAGGTAAAACTTAAAAAACTATATCAAGGAAGAGCACCAAATCCATGAGAAAATCTATAAAAGTATACTTATCGCATAAAAGCAAGAAGAAAAGAAGAATATGTGCCTTATCTCAGAAAAATAGAGAATAAAGTAGGATGTGGGGTGCACTAGTGGATAAAGTATAAAAAGGGAATCTAAAGTGGAAAAAATAAGCACTAGTATGTCAAATAACATTTGGAACATGGAACTAAACCTATAGAAAATTAAATAAGGGTTTTTATCCTATGGTCTATATGGGATTAAATATTCCAACACCCTCCCTAAACATTGACTTATGTGAGAGTAAAAATGAAGGAAAAATTAGGGCCCAAGCAACATAGGTCTTACGGTCACCCTTTATATTATTCATCCACGTGAACTAAGGAAATAGGAAAAACCCCATGGGAACAAAAATTTCCCTCCAAAAACGGACATGAAAGGTGAGCCAAAAATTAATTATGTTGCTCCAAACTTAAGTAGATGTGAACTTGATTATATTTTTGGAGGTATCTTCCTCTTTGAAGGAAAGTAAATCTACTCAACTAGCTCAAGAACATAGGCAATTGTATGATGAAAAATGTAGCCATGTAGATAAGCTCTAAAAAACGATGTAAGAGAATGGATTCTCATTAGAATTGAAAATCATACTTATTTCTCATTCAAATGAGATTTGTGATGCTTGATCCAACAGCTTTGAACCATGAAAAGTGAAATAAGCTTCAAGCAAATATGAATTGTCTTGAAACTTTGAACCAACAAAGGTTGTATAATTCCCAAGAGTGATGAACAAAGGTTCCAAAAGATATTTGGAAAGGAAATTTGACCTAAAAATATATCCCAAATAGGTTCCATCGGGTCCAAAAGTAAGGAAAAAGAGTTCAGAGTGTGCCAACAATTTTCCAATGTCTCCACCTTTAGTAGAATTGTGAAGCACTAGTGTGCTAGTCAACATGTAGGAATATGCAAAAGGAATTATATCAAAATCAGTGAGTGAATTTATATCTCTCTCATAATTTTATGAAACCTTCAAAACATACAAAATATTATCATCTTGAGTGCCATCTTCGGGAGAAACATGCACATGATCTCTGAAAACTAGCAATTCACCTTCAAAATCAACATTTGAAGATAGATTAGAGAACATTTTATGAAAGGAGATTTATTCTTCAACAATGAATGTTCAAATGTATTCTTCTATATCAGCTACATGTGAATATGAGAATCAAAATTCTCATGAACTTCTAGAGCCACAAGAGAAGGAGTCACTTCAAGGAGACTTTCTTCGATTCGAACTGGTATTGACTCTACAATTTCTTCTTCATAAAAAACTTCATCATAGACTGTAGAGGTTGAGATATAGTGAGAAAGAGCATATATTGAGGTTCTAGGTGTGTTCTCCAAATTTCTTAAATGATCTTCATTGTTCTTTCCAAAATATCTACCCAAACTTGTCTAGAGATCCTTTGGGTATTCAACATAATCAATAA
Source organism: Pseudotsuga menziesii (assembly GCA_001517045.1). NCBI lineage: Eukaryota > Viridiplantae > Streptophyta > Pinopsida > Pinales > Pinaceae > Pseudotsuga > Pseudotsuga menziesii. Next base: position 826,329 of record LPNX010773364.1, on the reverse strand, counting down.
GGTAGTGCATGCTTGGATAAAATGCCAGACACATAGCTCCAAATATCTATCACAATAATTAATCCAATCATTTATATATTCACAATATTATTCACCAGCTCCAATAGATATCTCATAGAGACATTGTCTCTTATATATGCAATGAAATTCAATGTCCACTCTAATTAGCTTGTGAATGGAGTAAGAAGAGGAATTGATACTTTCGAATCCATCTTGAAGTTGTAACTAAAAATATGAATGGAGGAGATTAATTATTGAGCTCTCATAACTCTGATACCATGTGGAAATTATAAATCCTTTATGGCATAAATAATTTCATAAACAAGATAAATATATCGGCACACAATTATCCTCATAGAGAATTGCAGAGAATTCACATAATGAAGAAGAAGAATTCACACATGAAGAATTAGACTCAATAATCTTTGTCTTATTCATTATATAATAATGAGATTGCATAAATAATACATCCTCATAGAGGAGATTATAATTGGTCACATAGGTAATTCTTAGAAGTTATTAAATCTCCATCTATGAGTAGATTTTAGGAGAAAAGTAAGGAAAGGTGGTTTAAGCAACAACTAGAGAACTTTCCTAAGTAATCATGGATTTATAATAGATGAGAAAAGTTTTAAAAGTATCCTTATCTCATAAAAGTGGGAAGAAAAGTAGAATATGCACCTTATCTCAGAAAAAAAGACAATAAAGCATGATGTGAGGCACACTAGTGGATACAGTATGGAAAATGTATGCCAAGTGAACAAAATGAGCACTAGGATGCCAACTAACACTTGGAACATGGTACTAAACCCCTGAGAAATTTAATAAAGGTTTTTATCCTATGGTCTATATGGGATTAAATATTCCGAGAAAGAGGACCAAAGAAAAAGAGATAAAGCACCTTAAACTAATTTCTTGTAGAATGCAAACCAAGAGAAATCCCATATCTACTAGAACAAACCGGAAAAGGGTTTAAATAGATTTTTTTATGGTTAGAAATTTTTTGACTTGTGCATATTTTTAAGGAGATTATAGCATGTGCTCACTTTATGATTGGCGTTGTATTGAATTTTTCCATCAACAAGAACAAGGGAAGAAATCATGATATGGATGAGACACTTAGGTAGTTTTACCTACCATGCCCTTCTTTATACACTAGTATAAAATGAGATATAAATGACTAGATGACCAAAAAAATTGTCCACCACAGGTTTTTCAAGGTATAAATGACCAAACTTGAGTGATCCAGCTAAAAATGACTAGAGGAATGACTAATTGGGTCACAGTATAAAATATATGACCAGATGACAAGAAACTAAACTAAAAATGACCACATAACAATAATATTAAGAATATGAATTGGTTATTTGTTTGGTCATTATTAATTGTGTCACTTCGACAATGTAAAATTGCAACCTTGATAATGAATTTGTACAATTTACTAACACTACTTAGATCAACATTAATGCATTAAGAAGACTTGCACCACTTATGTTAACGACCTTATACGTAGTCTTCTATTCTTGGAGCATAATAAATTTTCTTATAATTGGATTTACATCCTTCCCAATGTATCATAAGTATTTTTCAATACGTTTGTGGTACACAGATTAATAAATATCATCCCAAGTTGAGATATTACAAGTACCACAAACCTAAACTAAAAATGACCACATAACAATTGGTCATTTATTTGGTCATTGTTAGTTGTGTCGCTCCAACAATGGAAAATTACAATTTTGGAAATGAATTTGTGCATCTCACTAAATTTTAACACTATAGGGGTCTCTAAATCCAATGGCAGTGTTAAAATTTAGTAAATTGTAACATTGTAGATGAATTCAGAGACACGAGCTAATGTCGAAACATGATGCCATAGGAGAACCTACTAAATTTTTTTGCAATATCATTTCATATATACTAACACATCTAGTTCGATGTTCTTATCATGTCCATATCTTATTTCACCATTTTTTCTTTTGTATTATCCCTTTGACAGATCCTCCAAGTTGAATTATGTGCATCATCATAGTGTGGTTGAGTCAAATCTTGGATATTAGTTTTCCTTCCCTCTTGAAATTGTCTGCATGTCATGAATTTGGTGTCATTATGTTTGGCTTGTCATACTAGCCACATTCATATTTTGTTTAAACAAAGTCATCATAGTTTGAGATTCTCGATAGTCTGTTAAAGTTTTAACAAGTTCATGTATTTTGCATCATGACCATGTTAGATAAAAATTATCAATTTCACAACCTTCATTAATTATCCATATGCATACATTCATCATGATTCTCCTCGATTCTGAGTTTGGAAAGTTATAAATTTCCTCTTCGGTCTCTCCCTTGAAAAAAATCGCAAATATTCTCCATTTTGAAAAGAAAAAACGAATTCTTCCATTTTTGTAAAATTCTTTTAAAAAAAAGAGATACCATCATTCTAATATTTCCTCATGTTGACATTAAATATTAAATGAGCACCCATAAATGTATTTATTATAATGCCCAATTTTAATTGTAGAAGGATCTTTCAATACTTACAATATAATTGATGTGTACACTATATACTAGCACATGGAAAATATGGCATTGAAAACAAAGTATATAGTGTCAAGGAAGACCATCACTCTTCACTTGAATGTATGCAAAAACATAATATTAATATATTAAGGTCGTTTTTAGTCTCTCTTATATCGATTTATCGATAGATGTAGGCATATGTGTGAACTTAGCAGATAAATTCTTAGCACTACGCTTGGGTGTTTTTTCTGATTTTGGTTTCAATGGATCCAAGGGGCACATGTCACATGGAATAAGTCGATTCACATTTTACATGGAATAATATGATTCACATGACACATGGGATACTATTTGAGTTGTTTTCTATAAATGCCACATGATATAAAGATTTCCATGTGAGCACTAAACCACATAGAAATAACATATTTACAAGTTGTAATCATTTTATACATAATAATAATCTTTTGAAATTTAAATGGATTTAAAATATTGCATTAACAAATTCATATTCTCTCTAATTTTACAAGATTTTCTAACTATAAATTAAATATTGACATATACATTTGGCATTGAAAATTTAATTAATACTTTGATTAATTCTTATTATTATCTTTATTATAGGGCTGATGCACAATCATGGACTCCTTTAAAGACACTTTAGATGCCACATAATACTGGAATAAATGGGAAAGTCTGACTTTAGATGAAAATTAGGGGTACTTCCCTAACTTATTTGAAGATGAAGTAAAAAGAGAAAAGATAGGTAATTGAATCAGATTTCTTAATATATTGCATTTATGCAGAGAAAATGTGTGTAAATGATTATAAAATTAGTTTCCGTGAAAGTGGGGTTTCAAATTTTCAGCACATCTTAACATATATGTTTGTGCGGGTGCAGCAATATATGAGGTAAATGATGTCCATTTGGGATAAAATCTTGCAGACATATAAAGGACATATGGGCCTAGTGAAACACTATTTATTCATAATTTTTCATGAATTATTTTTTTATTATTAATTATTGAAGTCAGAAAAGATTGAAATTAAAACATTATGTGCAGGTGCAACACTTTAGGGGAAAAATTAATGAAATCCTTGATTTCTAAATATAAGATTGTAGAGCTTGATCTCTTCTAGTGCACCATATAGTTTTTTTGGGAAATGGTGATGGAAATCAAAAGTTATATAACAAACAATTGATGTATGTATTTTTTAAAACTGACGTGTGTCATTTAGAAAAATAATTATAAATAAATAAAATATAGTTTTGAATGAAAAAATTACATATTCTGAATCGTCATTTCGTACTCTACAATATCCTACATTTTCATAAAAAAATATTGTGCATGTCATATCAAAACACGCCATCTAAACTGAGCATATTGATAGAGTTCTAAAAGACAAGCAATAGCCCTCGTTGATTTGTCCTAGCCAATAGGTTTGGTATTCTGAAGCTGCTTCCAAACCTAATGCCCACCAATTATTTAAATTTTAAAATAATGCATATGCGATATAACACATATGCGATATGAATAAGCTATAACGCATATGCGATGTAAGACATATGCGATATAGCTTATTCATATCGCATATGTGATATGATAAAACTATAATGCATATGTGTAAATTATGTTGTGATGACATGAGTACCACTTGAACTTGTAGGGAATAATTATATTGTTCCTTTTTTGGAGTCATAACTTTCACCTACCTACCGTGTTTGATAAAAGCAAACCATTGTTGGAAATATATTGGTATGTATAATTCACTAAGGGAACTAAAGACATATGTACTCCACATCTAAGCCTTAAAATTTCACTACTTTGATCCTCTAAGGAAGGATTTACCATTAGGGTATGTTAATACAATTGTTAGGTTCTAACCAAAACTAACCCTTGTATGTCTCATGTTAAATATTAGCAATTCTATAGAATCAATTTAAGGTCATATGGTAACTATGTAAAATCATTTTGGATAGTCTTCACAATGCAATTAATTTAAATGCATGTGCAACTTTTATAAATTGATTTTCCTTCCTACTTTTGTGTCCCTTTAGGTGCCTAGTTGAAGAACAATTTTATGTATTATTTATCATGTGTAACATCAATTAGATCAAAAACATATTTTAATATTCTCAATTTCTTGAAAAGGTTTATTGTGCTCAAAACTCGACTAAAATTAAAATCACACTCAACTAAGGTGCTTGATAGAATTATGTTCAGAGCTAATTTATGTGGCATGGATTCTAGATTCACAATGTCATTAGCTACTTGGAAGTTGTATGGGTGGTGGGTTCCCACTATAGCTTAATTCATGGAAGTTCTCTAATGTTGCTAGCATAATTGAACTAGGTAAATTATAATGGTGCTATAGGTAAATTTTAACTAATTTGTTTTTGTCCTAATGCATTATTGTTCATCACCCTCATCCTCATCTTCATCACCACCCTCATCCTCATCATCATCATAATCACCCTCATCCTCATCATCATCATCATCATCATAGTCATCATCCTCCTCCTCCTCCTCACCATCATCATCATTGTTCATCATCATCGTCATCACCATCACCCTCATTAGCTTCATCATCATCATCATCACCCTCATCCCCATCAGCTTCATCATCACCCTCATCCTCATCATCATCATCACCCTCATCATCATCATCACCCTCATCATCATCATCATCATCACCATCACCCTTATCCTCATTAGCATCATCATGGTCATCATCATCATCATCATCATCATCATCCTCATCATCATCATCCTCATCATCACGGTCATCATCATCATCATCATCATCATCACCCTTATCCTCATCCTCATCATCATCCTCATCATCCTCATCCTCCTCCTCATCATCATCATCACCCTCATCCTCATCAGCATCATCATGGTCATCATCGTCATCATCATCATCTTCATCATTACCCTCATCCTCATTCTCATCATCCTCCTCCTCCTCCTCCTCCTCATCATCATCACCCTCATCCTCATCAGCTTCATCAGGATCATCATCGTCATCATCATCATCATCACTGTCATCATCCTCATCCTCATCATCATCATCATCATCGTCAATCTCATCATCATCATCACCCTCATCCTCATCATCATCATCATCACCCTCATCCTAATCATCATCACCATCATGGTCATCATCATCATCATCATCATCATCATCATCACCCTCATCCTCATCACCATCGTCATCATCCTCATTTTCATCATAATCATCATCATCATCACCCTCATCCTTATCAGCTTCATCATGGTCATCCTCATCATCATCATCATCATCACCATCATCATCCTCATCCTCATCATCATCATCATCATCATCATCACCATCATCATCCTCATCCTCATCCTCATCATCATCATCGTCAGCCTCATCATCATCATCACCCTCATCCTCATCATCATCATCATGGTCATCATCATCATCATCATCATCATCATCCTCATCTTCCTCCTCCTCATCATCATCCTGATCCTCATCATCATCATCGTCATCATCACCCTCATCCTTATCAACTTCATCATGGTCATCATCATCATCTTCAACCTCATCATCATCATCACCCTCATCCTCCTCCTCATCATCATCACCCTCATCCTCATGGTCGTCATCATCATCATCATGGTAATCATCACCATCCTCCTTCTCATCATCATCACCCTCATCCTCATCATCATCATCATAGTCATCATCCTCCTCATCATCACCTTCATCCTCATCATCATCATCATGGTCATCATCATCATCATCATCATCATCATCATCACCCTCATCATCATCATCATCATCATCATCATCATCATTCATCACCCTCATCCTCACCATCATCATCATCTTCATCGACACCCTCATCCTCATCATCATCATCATATTCATCATCCTCCTCATCATCACCATCATCCTCATCATCATCTTCATTGTCACCCTCATCCTCATCATCATCATCACCCTCATCAGCATCGTTCATCACCCTCATCCTCACCATCGTCATCATCTTCATCGACACCCTCATCCTCATCCTCATCATCATATTCATCATCCTCCTCATCATCACCATCATCCTCATCATAATCGTCATCATCATCCTCATCCTCATCCTCATCATCACCCTCATCCTCATCATCATCAACCTCGATCATCATCATCATTGTTCATCACCCTCATCCTCATCATCATCATGACGGTAATCATCATCATCATCGTCGTCGTCGTCGTTGTCATCATCATCATGGTCATCATCATCATCACCCTCATCCTCATCATCATCATCATAGTCATCATCCTCCTCCTCATCACCCTCATCCTCCTCCTCCTCATCATCATTGTCATCGTCGTCTTCATCGACACCCTCATCCTCAACATCATCAGCATCCTCCTCCTCCTCATCATCATCATCATAATCCTCCTCCTCATCCTCATCATCCTCATCATCACCCTCATCCTCATCATCATCATCATCATCACCCTCATCCTCATCATCATAGTCATCATCCTCCTCATCATCACCATCATTGTTCACTATCATCTTCATCGTCACCATCATCCTCATCATCATCACCATCCTCGTCATCATCATCATCACCATCACCATCCTCGTCATCATCATCATCATCATCATCATCATCATCACCCTCATCCTCATCATCATCATCACCCTCATCCTCCTCCTCCTCCTCATCATCATCATCCTCATCCTCATCATCTTCATCGACACCCTCATCCTCAACATCATCAACATCCTCCTCCTCCTCCTCCTCATCATCATAATCCTCATCCTCATCCTCATCCTCATAATCATCATCACCCTCATCCTCATCATCATCATCATGGTCATCATCATTATCATCATCATCATCATCACCCTCATCCTCATCATCATCATCATAGTCATCATCCTCCTCATCATCACCATCATTGTTCACCATCATCTTCATCATCACCACCATCCTCATCATCATCACCCTCATCCTCATCATCATCATCATAGTCATCATCCTCCTCATCATCACCATCATTGTTCACCATCATCTTCATCATCACCACCATCCTCATCATCATCACCATCCTCGTCATCATCATCATCATCATCACCATCCTCCTCCTCGTCATCATCATCCCTCATCCTCATCATCACCATCACCCTCATCGTCATCATCATCATCATCCTCATCCTTATCATCATCCTCATCCTCATCATCATTGTTCATCAGCCTCATCCTCACCATCATCAACACCCTCATCCTCATCATCATCGACACCCCCCTCATCCTTATTAGCACCCTCATCCTCATCATCATCGACACCCTCATCCTCATCCTCATCGACACCCTCACCCTCATACTCATCATCATCATGCTCATGGACACCCTCAATGTTCATCACCCTCATCCTCATCATCATCGACACCCTCATCCTCATCCTCATCGACACCCTCACCCTCATACTCATCATCATCATGCTCATGGACACCCTCAATGTTCATCACCCTCATCCTCATCATATCTAGATAAATGTAAATTGCACATTTCCATTGAGCACTAAATCGCATATGCGATATATCAGGAATGCGTTATGGAAAACATGTAAAAACCTGCCCATTCATTAAAAAGATGGAATTCAATATCGCATATGTGATATATCGGAGGTGCGTTATATCGCATATGCGATATGTGTTTTATAGAAAATGTAGGGTGGTGTCGTGTTGGCCACCTTTAATGTATCAAAAGACATAATTCGTCTGAACCCGCGCATAAAGAACTGTTCGACATGCATTTTTTTATCATTACTTACATAATTCCATAGTTTTGTACAGGTTTGGGTGGATTTCAATGGGGAATGTACGTAATAGAGGATGAAAGTCAGCAAGGAAGGTGCTTACACTAGAAGAAACAGAAAATAAAAAACAAAAAAAAGGAAGATTCAAGAAATCGTCGGCATTCATTACATGAGCAAATAGTTCCCATTCCCCCTCAATAGATACCTGACGTAGAGGCTAAGGAAGATAATGCAACATTAAAAGAAGCTGGTTATACAGAAGTTGATATTATTCATCCATTAGTAGACGGACAATATTGTGAAGTGTTCAATAATTATGTTACTGCCGATGTAAATGTGACTCAGCAACAACCATGTTCAGTGGTTCAATCTCCTAATTGAAGTTGTGAGCCGGTAGTGGATGTAAACATCACTCCAACATTTCAAACGACAAGAAATTTTGCATCAAAACGAATACAAGTGGATGAGAGCAGATTGACTTCCATGGAAGGTAAGGTGGCTAAACGCACTATCCTTCATCATTCTTCTCAAATAATGAAACAATATTTTGATAACAAATCCGAAGCCGGTAAATGCCAACTGTTTTTAGCTTTGCTTAAATCTAGAAATATGGCAACTATTAGAAGAAATTTAGGCATAACAACAATGAAGAATATGGAATCAAGTAATCACATTGTTAAATCTCTTGCTGGTGCATTCACATCGATTGGTAAAAAAACTCCTTCAAAAGACTGTAATGTGGCTCATCATGTATTGGCTGAATCAATTGTATCTAGATCCACAAGACAACGTCGTTTAAGGGAAAATATTGTTGAAATATTGAATATTTTCTCTTTGTTTTTGAAAATGATGGAGGATAAGGGAAATAAGGATTTGAAAGATGATGTTACAAAGGAAGAACTCAATTTTTTCCTAATATTGCCATTCAAGAAGGAAAAGGATCCAAGCCCAGTTGGGTGGACAATAAAATTTTATTTGTGTTTCTTTGAGATGATAGAAGATTCTAATAAGAAGAATTAAAGAATAGGAAAGTCTTGGGGGAACTATATTATATCTTTATAGAAATTATCTCAAAGAAAAATAACCCATAGCTTTGTGTAACCTCAGTATCTAAGATAATAGAACATATTTTCGCTAATGGATTAAAAAGTAAGAAACACTATATTGCATGTTTTTTGATCAAGGGTAATATATGGTATCATTTGTGTATATTTTCTAGGCATGTTGTGGAGATCCATTACTAGCAATATGTACTATGCAATGTTAACATACTACTTTGTGGAGATAATATCACTATTTTGTTATTATTTAATAGCATTGATCATTATTTCCCTTTGCACATACTGCTTTCAACTTACAAGAACTAAAGATCTTATGGTATGTAAGAAACATTTCTGAGTCCTCTTACATTCCTTGTTCTATCCAGATATAATTTAATTGGATGAATTCATGATACAATACCAAATGGATTATTGTGTATTAATAGCTCATATGTTAATGAAGAAAAATTTAGGCTTGCCTATCTACTAGTTGATGGAAGGTTGGAAAGAGTAGGAAGGATGAAAAGAGTGTCATTCAAAGCTCATTATACTATGGAGGCTATGAGAAATTATATGATTGATCTTGTTCCTTCTGAGATTACAATATTGGCACAAACATTCTATTCAAACAAACTCGAATAGAACAATATATATAATTCCCATTTTTCATTTATGCCATATTGTTTTGTATGAACAATAAATTCTAGGAAAATCTATAGATATGTTTTGGACCTTGCTATTGTAGTCCATCCAATGCAAAGATCAAAATGAAATTGATTGATTGGGTGTTGTTGGAAGTAGGAAACCTTCATTGAGAAGGTAGTGGAAGAAGAGAGTGAGATGGAAGGGTTGTTGAATGGTTACTCTAAAATCATGGCTTTCGATCTATACATTTCGAATATCTTTAGATCGTATATCCTCCACAATGGTTTCTTCATAAAACCTAAAAAATCCACCCTACTCATATCATCCCATGAACCATCGCCTTTAATGAAGCAATATTGAAGCATGAAGCAAGGAACCAACATGATGTATGGATGCAAGGAACCAACATGATGCAAGGATGGGTATCATTAGTATGGATAGGTATCAACCGTGTCTTCCACATCCATTATGATCATTTAACAATCCTTCCAACAATAATGTTAAATATCGCATATGCGATATGCGACATTTACAAAATGCATATGCGATATATCGCACTTGCGATATATCACATATGCATTTTGTAAATGTTGCATATTTCATATGTGATATATCGCATATGCAATATTTAACATTTAAAAACGCATATGTGATATATCGCATACGCGATACATTTTCATGAACCTTAGCCTTGTGTTTGGGCTCGGGTTATTCCAAACGTACCATCAATAACGCATATGCGTTCTTGATTTGCACTTCGGAAGTGCGTTTCTGATTTCCTAAGTGGCACCAAAAAGTGGAACCAACTTCATGCGAGTGCCCTATAGATAATTATGATCAATTTATTTTTATTTCAAATTTATTAAACAAAAAAATATATAATATAGAAAATGAAATGTAAATGTTTATGACATACCCCTTAAGCACATACATGACACATATTCCTTCTATTTGGGGAATTCTCATGGAATGTTAGAGCTATTTATGCAGTTCATATTGAGTCATATTTCTTTTTGTTTGAGAAAAAATATCACGATTTTTATAGAGTCGGTCGAGGGATTCAATCATTTAAAAGCCGAAGAAACTAATATATATCCAGATGCAAGACCAGGGTTTGATTTAGAAGAATAATTTTAGGATTTTTTGGAGCTTCTGTGTAAAACTCATTAATCTATGTTATAAACAGGAAATCAGGGTTTGCAGTGAGCAGGGTGACGGTTCGAGACTTGTGAGAGAGCCTACCATTGGTTTTATTTTTCCAGGTTAGTCATGCTTTTATTTTTTAATTTGTTATGACCATGATGGGTTAGAAACCAATTTATATTCTATGTAAATTTCTTGAGACAATGATACTTAAAACTCTGAATATAAAAATTCCTCGATTGAATCTACTCTTTATATCCCATCTAGTCATGTACTCCTTCCTCGAGTTCAAATGGCCTTAAATCGCATAAAAATTTCCAAGGTAAAATTTCCTACAAAGGTAATATTCATTAAGAAACTCAGTTTTCAAATTCCCAAGCCAAGCCCTATATTGAGGGATGAAGTGATCTGATCTTCGTTGTCATTGGAAGGGATCACTTAGAGAGCCCCATCCAAGTCCTTAGGCTTATAAATCACCATTACATTTTTTAATATGTTAACTTCCATACATTTGCAGGAGGTAAGATATTAAAAAATTAGTTAGAATAATCAAAAGGCCAACCAATACCCGACATAGCTTTGAATGGATGGGCATAGATCTTACAAAAGACAAGAATACCCCTTGACCTCAATGTTTGTTAGGAGGTCACCTATTGTAACTACCCTTACATTATCCTATGTTGAATCCATTACAATGGAATAGAAGTTGGTCCTTTACTACATAGGTAGACTGATTTGAGGTTTTTTCCACTAGAAATTATTTCAAATGATGCCTAGAATTAGATGAAATGATTCTCTGTTGCACTTCTCATTCCCAAAATTGTAATTAAAGGGGTTTTATTTCTGATTTTCTCTACATATCTATTCATAATTGGTCCAAAATCATCCCAGATCTGATAATCAGGCTCGTCTATTGAAATCTTTTCAAGGACTTTTTACAACTATTGGTCCAACTTATAGTCTATACTAGACATAAATTTTAGCCTTGTGAAAGCAGCAAGATGATTGAGACAACAATTAAAATATTCTTATATGTGAGTATTCTCCCATCCATTTTTATCCCACAATATTTGGTATCAACACACAATATCATGTCTTTTAAGTTGCAAGGCTATATAAGTGTTATTGTGCATATAGGTGAACTGTCAAAACTTCATTTTGACAATTGTTTTTCAAATATTTTTTCTTGTATTATTTATCCACAAATATCATTTATGCCTAATTTACCACCATACTCTTTATAGTGCACTAGAACAGTATATCATGTAACCAGTAGGTTTGTCAAAAGTGTGATAGAACTATTTTCTGCAAATATACATTGTTCAATTTTATCATTGCAAATAAGTTTCCTTTAGGTCATCATCATTTACTTGAAGGAAGTATTAACTATTAAAATTCAATAATTCAACCACTGTGTCATATCCCTTGTTGAGGATTTTGTTCCACGTTAGCATGACTACTATATGTTGTGTAAAAAACAAAAGAAACAATTATAAAAAGTAGTGTTGAGTATGCTTAATAATATCACAATGACAACATTTGTAATACATGCATGATTTAAAAATCACTGCATGCACCAAAATATTTTCTAATCTAAAATCTGGTTTTGGAGTACAGGTCCACAGGTTAATGTGAGAGCATCCTCCATAACTGCAGTACTAACAACGCTTAGACATGTTTGTGAGTATGGTGAGTCCCCATTTCTTATGGATGTTCTCTTCCTAATTCCTTCTTAACAACGATATTACCAAACCATATTGGCATATCCCTTCTTAATAGAAACAATACTAAACTACATTGTCATATGCTTTCTTAAAAACAAGCTTACTAAGCCACATTGGCATATCTCGTGTTCAGGATTTGATTCCATATTAAGACGACTACTACTATCATAAAGGAAAAAATGAAATCGAAAATTCTTCCTTTAAACTACTAGTTGGGAAGGATACACTAATGTTATAATCATCACAAAACTTATCACCCTTACTATTGATCCATTTTCTCATACCAATTTCTGAGACAGAAAAAAAAAAAAAAAAAAAAAAAAAAAAAACAGTTTTGTTTCACTCAAATTTTATAACTATAAATTACATGGAATTTTGAGAAGAAATTGGGACAAGATTTACCTAGTCCTCTTTATCATGATGAAGCTTCCAATTCTATTGTACTAACTTTATGATATTTTCATGATATTGTTTGATTTTGCAATGTCATTTTTCTCTCCATATTTGGATTATAATAATAATGCTTATGGAGACCATGTGAAATATTTTTGCAAATCATAAACTTGAATAAAAGACAACCAGTAAAAGCACCTCAAATAGCTCAATTTGGAATTGGAGTAGCTAGTGTAACCACTGCAAATCACTAGGAAATTGTTTTAAAATGTAGTGCATCAAATGTCTTTTGGCATGTGATTCGTCCACAACAACCATCAGATAGAGATAGGAGGAAATAATTCCCACTGTGATTGCTTGTACCTACAAAAAAAAGGTTAATATTACACAATTTAAATAAAATAGTGAATAATAAAGAAACACAAGGCAAAAACTAAAATGAAATTATATATCATACCCCCTCTACAAGAAAACATATCTTAAATAAAACACTTAAATAACAAACAAATACATCTGAGAAAGAAACACAAAATGAAATATTAGACCACCTACATAGGCAGACTATCATACATGTGCCATAACGTGTTAAAATGAGGACATGTATCTCTCCTGCAACATAAAGTCACATGTATAAGTTAATAAAAATACATAGTAGGTAATATAAAATATATTTACGGAAGTCAACATAACTAGTGTCATGAATAAAAATAAAATTACATTAAAATTGTCCCTAGTTGAGATTGCCTATGTTCAGAAAGTGGAAGGAAGCCTACAAATATATTCCCTATAGAATATTACAGATAATAATAAAAAAAATGGGGTGCTTGTTAGCGAGGTTTTGGGCCTAATTGTTCCATATAAAACAATTATTATCATATATGTAAGAAATGAACTGTAGTTGACTGTTCTATGGTGATAGAAACAAAATTATTCTGAAATATATTAGACTCCAATGCAGAGATAAACCAATACTATCTAGAGGTAGATCAAACAGGGCCTAGCTGCTTTAGGTTGAGAAGAACCATGTTCAACACTATGTTTAGAATAGTTAATAATGTATCTAATGTTCAACTTCACCAATTCTCTATATATTTCCTGTGTAAGTGTACACTATTGTGTTTTTTAATATTTCTTAAATGTTACAGGTAATTTTTTTATTAGACTATTCACGGAAAATATTTTTATAAGATCAACTACCCAATTAATTTAAATTGTTTGTATGTCAACATTTTGGGGGATATACAAGCTAAATTCTACTCAGTATTTTCCACTTTTGGATCAAATATAAAAAAGTGGGTTGGTGATAGAAGCCATATTATAAACTATTTTGTAGGATTTTGAATTTTCATTATGATTTGTTAGAATAGTAGACATACGTGTTTTGGGACTTGTCCCTAATATTCTTGTATATGCCTACATGAGTCACAAAATAAGATGGATTTCTCTTTTACTCAAATTTAAAAATCAGTGGAATTCTATTGTAGTGTTTATGTTTTGTCATTTAGGCTTTTGTTGTTTCTTGGGTACATCTCACCTTGTTTAACCATAGTTTCTAGAACAATTCTATTTATTTTATATTTTATCCATAATTTTTTGGTTCTAGTGGATTTTTTCCAACTGTAGTGGACTGGATTCTTACCTTGATGATACCTTTATCCTTCATGCAATGTTCTTATCATGACCATCCCAAAAATTTATCTACACGGTGCTCATAACCTCAATGTCGTTTAGAACCTTTTTATGTTTTGGACCTCACCGAGTTCTAGTATGTTTGTGGGTTTTTTAAAGGTTATGGAAGCACCCCTAGATCTGGGTATTTTATACATACAATAATTTAATATTCTACAACTGAATTAAAATAAGAGAAAATATAAATAAACTAGTCTTATCTTCAGGGTGACATAACTAATATTGTACATACATCTGCTTGTTATCTCAACAAGTGAACAAGAATCAAAACATGGCTTAAACTATGCAAGTTGTACAATATCCCTAACCAACATTCAACAATTATGACCAATTTCCTTCCATCATGATGAAGTACCATGTCTAGGGGATAAAAATGGGTTGGAAATTGTTGAATATCTCCACGACATAACCCAGTCCGCCCCCCATTCAATAATCCACCTGCTTGAAAAGCATGTTTCTAAAAAATTATTCTCTAACAAGAAGCTCTTCAACAAGAGGTAAATTATTGATCTGTTAGGATTCAAATCTAAACATTTTATGTTTTGCAATTTTTATGACGATAAGATGCTTACAGGTTTCCATTTATACGGGTTGTAGCCATAAATAAAAACAATAATATTACTCTGCCATCCCCACTTCGCTTATAGTTCCAACCAATGTAATCACTTTATGGGTTCATTGAATAGATTGGTTCCTACATGAAATATGTTTTATTATTAAATATTTGGATCTATGGGATCATATTTGAAATTGAGTCGACATTTCCACTAGGGAGACAATATTGGAAAATTGAAAGTCGAGGTTTCTATGAAGCATTTATTTCTCTGGAAATATTCAAATTAAAGTATATACAGAGCTACATGTTCTTGGTGGAGTTATCAGAATAACAACTCATCCCCCATCTAGATCATGTAGTATTAATTTAATGCATTAAAAAAATCTCATTTAATGTTTCCCAAACATTTCCTCATAATGCATAATGGTCATTGAAGAGTTGGCAAGACAAATTTCAATTAATAGATGCATACTTCCAAAGTCCATATCTATGTCATTGTTTTCCTAGAGTTTCCTACATTCATATATTTCTAGGTTAAGGAGACTAAATTCATTGGTTGGTTGTCCTTATCATTCCCTAAAACCACTAGAGTTGAAAAAAAAGACTAGAAGTTAAAAAATTAATTACCTTGGAAGAGTTATACATATGTTGGGTTGGATAGCATAAGAAGAAATAGGTTCCATGAGTGTCATGTGCTTGTTTAGTGCATTTTCAAGTTATGGTGCGGGAAACTACAATTACGACGCACAAAAAGTAGCTAACATATTACGAATGAGAAAATTCAAAAATTAAATGGAGAAATAAGTAATGGGTATCTAGAAATAATAAACTTGTAATAGCAAATTGTATGAATGTGGTTTTTTTGGTGTGCACATTTTAAGAACCCTGCCCATAACTTCGACAATTTCCAGATATGTACCAAGTCAAAATATGTCCAAAATATTGTCATCATCTTGTGCATTTTATTGAAAAAATTAAGAAATGCACTTAAATTGCGTGATCGATACAATATTAAGTAAAAAACTGAGATGAAAAAGGATTTTCTAGCAAGACAAAGAGAAAAATGTTGAAACAAAAACAAAATTCAAAATATTCACAATCAATATGCAATTTTTTTATTTCTAAGGAAAAGTTGAAGTTACAGTAAAAGAAACAATATTTTGGCACATGATGATACATTTATCCTTCACATAGTGTTCTTATCCTCGCCATCCCAAAAATTGCTCTACATGGTGTTCACAACCACAATGGAATTCATAACCTTTTTTTGTTGTGTACATTATAGGGTTCCTACTCACATGCTTATCGATCTACTTTCGATAATTCTCGAAGCTCTGAGACCAATTTGATTGATTGGTTTCAATCCTTCTTTAGTCATGCGTTTGTTTTCATCCTTTCCTTGAACTAAGTAATTCTTTCAGTTTTTTGGAGTAGTTTGAATGCATTAGGTCCTAGTTTAAATGCTTTCACAAATCTTTATGTCGATGGTCCTTAGTGCTCTAAAGACGAGCCTTGGTTATTGAATTGGTAAGAATTGAGGAATGGTAAATTTCTCACTCAATATTTAGTTTCAACTTTCATATTTCAATTGCAAGCTACATCAAAATACAACTAAATTTGAATTCATTCAAATAAATCAAATATAGCATTGGATTCCTTAGCTTCAAAATATTCTTGGAATCTTAATTTAGGTACTAGGCCTCAATAAAGACACATTCACACCGGACTTGTCAATATTTCTGAGTTTGAATGCTAACTCTAGCTCTAAATTCGAACTTATGAATGTCACTCAAGATTGTTACATACTCAGTTGGAGATATTCCCACAATGGAAACATATTCCTCTATGTAACTAAGAAATCCTTTGCCAATTTATATCTAGACTCTTTAGCAATTTGGTTCACATGGTAAAATTGATCACAAGATAAAATATCATTTAGTTATACTAATTTCTTGACTTGGTATGCTCCTAGTCCACGTCAGTCATTTTCTTGGTTGTTTTAAAATCTAAGGCCAACTTAATTTTCTAGCAACTGGTTCTTCAATTGCACAAGAAAAATAATTCTGCATTGCAACCTTCTCATTCTAGAATTACATCCCCCATTTCCCTCCTATGTTTGGGTATTCATGCTAGCTTATGTCGGTAATTGATTCATTTATTTTCCCCATTTCCATGAGATATTTTTCTGCATTTTCTCATCTAGTGTTAGCTTTGTTCTTGATATCTTCAAACTCTACTTTGGATTATGAATTGTCTCTAGCTTCCAATCAAGATTTGGAATCTTTATTGAAGTAACATCCTTATGGATGAATATGGTCTTGATATTCAATTTATACAATGCCTATTACAAATACCTCTTAAGTCAAATTTGACCTTTTGATGTTGTTAGTACCTCTTGGATACACATCATTTATTGACTAACACAACTATCATGTTGGCTAAGAGTTATCATCTTTTGAAATTTTGAAGGTGTAGGATGACTTCAGATCCAATACCACCCACCAAAGTAAGATCATTTCATTATTGCATACTAAGATTTATTCAAGTTTCATTTTCAAGTATAGCTAGTAGTTGCAATGTAGGTCACTAGGAAGAGGGACAAAAGAGACCAAACAGGTGATTTTTGTTTACATGGTGTACAAAATTGTCAAAATTTACTATAATGAGTATTTATATTTGATGAAAATATTTTGTTAAGTTCGTTAATCAACACTTACCTATGGTAAATCACCTAAAAATGTTTTTACCATAGAATGTTAGTTGAGGAGCCCAAAGAGTCTAATTATTGTGTTGATTATTTGATAGGAAAATAATTGTCATAGTACAAAAAAGTGTTTACTCATATGTTGTTTACAACCAAATCTATCCAATATTAACCTAGTGTCAATCAATTATAAGTAGAGTTGAATCTTAGTTTATGTTCTATTTGTGATGATGATCACCATATGTTGATTTGGTGGCAATTATTGGTAGTTCAAGGTGGCGATCATCAAAAAAACTTCTTGATGGTCGTCAAACTCGTTCAATAGATTTAATCAGTCGAAGATGTGTTATTTTGTTTTGCATCACTAGAGGTAAACATACATATCGTGTAGAGTATGAATTCCAGGGAACATTGTGAGTGGTTTATATAATCTTTTCACAATTAAAGACATTCCATAATTTGTTTACCTTGTAACTCTCTTACTGTATGGTGCTGCTGATTGAAGGTGAAAAAAATCTCTGAAGGTGTTTTGTTGTTATTTTGAATGGGTTCCTACAGACAACCAGTAGAAATATTTTTATGTGAATGATTTTTATCAAATTTAAAACTTGAATATTTTGAATGTATGACATGGAAGTCCTCTCATTTCAGGCCTAGGGAAACAAAAAATTTGTAGCATCCTTTATTTTGGAGTTCAGAAAAGTGCCTTTAATTTCTTCAATAATCCAGTGATAGGTGTTACGGAGAAAAATTCCTATGGCTTGGGGTGTACCACAACAGATAGAGAAACCACATAAATAAATCCCTTCCCAATATGCAAGAGAAATAAAAAATCTAACACTAAAGGATCTCGAATCATACCTTATTCTGGACGGTTGAAGTAGGTCCCTGTTGAGCTTTTTCCAATCCCTCTTGCTTTAGCAATTTACTCTCAACAACAAACAAGGAAAGCATGCTATATAATATAGTGTTAGGCCTACTCTAGCATATGTAATCAATAATGCATAAGCAATTAAACACATCCATGGATTCAATATTCATTTAAATGCACATTATTGGAAAAGAAAAGATATTTCTATCAATAAAATCAGAGATTACATAAGTGACAACCTCTGTCGGCACGTCTGCGAACCAGAGAAACCGAGTCCTCCACCTGGTCCTCCACCACCTAAATCCTCCATCTCTCGATAGCAAGCTCACAAGAAAAGTCAAGCTTGGGAAGAACACAAAGTGCTCCAAGGGACAAAGGGATGCAGACTCAAGTAAAATCAAGCTACGACAACAATGGACTATAGTTTTCTTTCTCTTCAATGTATCCAAGGGGTTCCTTGTATAGTGCTTCAATGGGGTAATGGAAGGTGAAATCTGAGTGATCTCAAGGAATATGGAAGGCTAAGAGACAAGTGATTTGGATCTACATCAAGGAAAACTCCAAAAGTATTTGGACTTATGCACACATCCCGATGTATGCGGGTTTAAGGGTAATATCCACGTATATACATGAGAAAGGGATTAAAAATCATGTACAACAAATAATAGGTGTTTTTAGGGATGATCTTGGAAACATTAAAGGTACAATAATGGTCCATGGGGTCCAAAGAGTCTACATAGGGATAGGGAATGCCATAAAAGTGTGATCAACCATGTGTGGTAAAATCAGTTGTAACAGATGCCCCCTAATGTGTGAGGTTAGAGGGGTAACATGATGGCCGAAATACATTATGAATCAATCCCAGAAGTGGAGTGATGAAGAACCAGGTGGAAGAACTGGCCATCCATAAGTATAGTATAATAATCAATCTCTGCATATGACTGCGAATACATATAGCAGTCCTGGATACATAAGAGTACAATGGCCATGAATAGGCATGATACAAAATATGACATGTGTGTTCATCACCACATAAAATATATAATAGATCCGAATCTCCATGATGAAGATATAAAAAGGATCAAGATCTCCATGAAATCTAAAGATATAAAATGGATCAAGATCTCCATAATGGCTGACGATATTTAACATACACTGGAATCAAGTCACGAGAGCTGAAATCCCATGAACACTGGCACGATCAAGGTGGTAGCATATGTGGAATGCCACCAATATAGAAAGTCTTCTACACAAACTGCTACGAGTACATGTCCTACTATGTGAATATAGGTGTCAAGGTTGAACATAGTAGTCCATTGTCTAATTACTGGTCATTGATGTATACCGCTAATAGACGCAAGATCACCCACCGATAATGAAAATGGGAATCAAGGTACTAGAGTGCAATCTAACAAGTGCAAATAGATGTGTTCCAAAAACTATCGATGGAGAGAGAACATGCTACTGATGAATGTAAGTCTCAAGGCACTCAAATGACTCTAGACTCCTATCCCAAAATAAATGATCTGAAGTTGATGGGATGGAATCTGCTGGAAGGAGGAACTAAGGTATCCCACATCAACCAAAACAAGGTACTCAACAATGATGTATAATGTGGAAGGAATCGAACAATATGTGCATGAACCAGTAATAGTATCGGGAATGGCCGACATGCAAAGTCAAGACAACTGATGAATGGTTGAATAAGGTTTCAACTTCCTTTGAACAAGAGCACAAAGGAGAATGGTGACTGAATGTAGGCAGCATAGACTCGATATACAAAACTGGGAAATCTCTACGACACATGAGGTATCAACAGAGGCTCCATAGGGACTGGAATCTTAACCAATCGGTGGAGATAAACTCAGAGAAATGAGTACAGTTCCTAAAGTAAAACTACTAACCCAACCAACGGATGTGATATATAGTGCTCTATTTGAAGGCGACATGACTCGAATGCTGCCAAAGATAACATCTTTTCCTATCTGGATTTTTGGTTTTTTTATTTTTTTTTAGACTTTTTCAGATATTTTGAAAACAAGGATAATTTTAGGGGAGAATTTTATCCCAATGTGCTATTTTCCATTTTTTTCTCCAAAAAAAGATTTTCCATTTTGCATTTTTTGAAGCCGTGTTTTGCCCAATTTTGATGGGGTAAAATTTTTTCACCCTAAGAATCGCCAAATTATTATATAAATGATATAAAATCCTTGGAAATTAAAATATTTTTGGAAAAATATCGCCAAACATTTTATAGTTGTCGTTTTAATAATGGTTAAGATTCGCCAACATTTATACACTTTTAAATAAGTATGGTTCCTTAAAATCATCCCTGTTTGAAAATATTGAAAAAGAATAAAAGTGCTTTATAGTTACAAATCTAGGAGGAGACGAGTGTCAAGGGGAAAAAAAATAGTTCCAAGTAGCGGAACATACCTATGCTCAATGAAAGGAAACATGTGTAGGATAATGACACTCAGGGGAAAGTCCCCTCCCGGTAAAAAAATGGGGAATCAAGCTGCAAAGGATATATAAAAAGGCTCTGCTTGGCTAGACATGAGACAAGCTCGGGCTATATGGCTGATAATCAAAGTCAGGGAATCCGACGTATAATGCAATTACAACTATGCAATAAGGAAAGAAAATTGCATGATAATGCAATTACAACTTTGCATATACAAGGGAGTCCTAGGGAAATGGCCAGCATAAATTTCAAGAGGAGTATAAAGCTCTTGTTTAAAGTCATGGAAGTACTATACAAAGGACTCCCACACCCTAAAGGAGAAATGTCAGCATGGGAACCAAATAAAAAACATGATCTAACTAGGGTACCCATGTATGGTAAAGCTCTACCATTCACAACATGCCACTTCTAAAATCAACAAGAAGGTTTCGTGACAAGATGAAATGGGTTCATACCTAAGGTTAAGATGAAACGGTCATAAGGTTATGCAAAGTGCAAACGGATGTGAAACCTAACCTATATGCCAGTTTAGACATAATACTTGAAATAGGCATGAATGGGTCAAAGCCACGGTCAAAACCGCACTCAAAATGGATTCCTGCAACATCAAATTAGTTCAAACGGTCCAAAATGGTCAAAAATGGTAAAAAATTATAGAAAGTGGGTAAAAATTTCAAAAAAATTCTATAAATAGTGAAAAATTTTAAAATTTTCATACCATTTGAATTTTTTCCCCAACATAGTGCATTTGAGCTCAAAACTTCAAAAGAAAATTTCAGGAGCATTGTCTAGCGAAATCCCTCCCCGTTTGATCCAGGTAGATTCTCATGCTCTTCTCTTTCATTTTGATGCCAATTTTTAAAATTTCAAGGTCTATTTAAGTTTTTGAGCCATCAAAACTTATGCATTTCGGACCACATGGAAATCGGGCCTTTTTCGCATATAGGGCTCACCATACGCGGAAAATACACTGAAATCCGCATACATACGTGGCTGTTTTGAAAACAGTCACGTACAGGGTTGCAAACAAGGTTTTAAAGTGTAAATCTTGATCAAAAAAATTGGTTTTTGTGTAGGATGGTGCTAGAGCGGAGAGAAACAGAGCATGGTGATGTTGAGGAAGCTATGCAAGGTGATCTCATGGTTCAACGAGCATTATGGGCATGTGGATTGTACAAGTTTTGGTGTCTTGGCTGCCTGAGGGCCAAACCAAGACTACTCTAGCTACTGGTAGGCTATTGGGTTCCAGAGTCTGAAACATTTCAGATAGATGGGATTTCACTCAGCATTGAGTTTGAGGACATATATTTCATATCAGGTTTGTCCTGACGAGGGGAGATGATGAACCTATGATCTTGTGGGCCAGGAAGCGGGCTGACCATAGATGAGTACATAGCTATGTACTGCTTTCCAGATATGAAAAATGTTGGGAGTCAAATCTTAACAAACTCTATTCAGATTCTGGGGCTGAAGGCCATACTTTTGGCACTAGGTAGGATTGTAGGGTTGGATTCACTCCACTAAGCCTCATAGCCAATGATGTTCTATGCCGTAGAGTGCATTCGACCTATAGTGAATGACTGGAATAGTACATTGTTGAGCAACATGAAACAGCAGCTCAGTGACTGCAAGATGGGTAGAGTATGAAACTTTGGGTTCGGCAGTATACTGAGCACATTTTTCTTTGAGCAGGTGCCAAGGCTAAGCCCTAGGGTAGACATTTCTCCACATGGAGTCTGGGATCCAATCCAGTGATGCTGGGAAAATGTCATGCACAGACTAGGTGGTGGTATGGTGGCTAACCCCTACCTAGTAGATTTATTTCCATGGTGGTGGAGACAGATCGTCGCCATAGACAACTACCCCCATGCAGGGATAGACTTCCATGGAGACCCAGATATTTTCCTACCACTAGGATCAGCTTATGGTGACATAAGTAAATAATCCCAAACCCTATTTTTAAGTTCTGAATTATTTTATTTGTTTTTTTGTTTTTTAATATATGAACTCAAAAGACATGTATTTGGTGTGATGACACATAGTGACAATCTATCATGTATATGCAGATGTAGGACCATGATGGTCGAATGGCTTTCCTCTTCATTGACGAAGGGGAAGAGGTGATGATATTATTGGTGCGGATGTGGAGCAGATGCTCCAAAGCATCCACATGAACTTTGTTCATTTGACACATAGGGTACCCATGGCACAAGTCGAGGAATTTTCTGAGGCCATGTAGCGCCAGGTGGTTGGTGTACCATGAGCATGGGTTCAACTATTTTGCTAGATATCTAGATCCATAGTGTGCTATCATGATCAGAACCCTCCTCCACCTCAGGCTTAAATACCTAAGTGTATTCATTTTTGTATGATCGTGTAGTATATTTTGGTCTCCAATTCTATTACGGAGAAAACTTCCTATGGCTTGGGGTGTAACAACATAGACATAGAAACCACAGAAATAAATCCCTTCCCAATATGCAAGAGAAATAAAACATCTAACACTAAAGTATCTCGAATCATACCTTATCCAGACCGTTGAAGTATATCCTCATTGAGATTTTTCCAATCCCGCTTGCTTTAACAATTTACTCTCAACAACAATAAACAAGGAAAGCATGCTATATAATATAGTGTTAGGCCTACTCTAGCAGATATAATCAATAATGCATAAGCAATTAAACACATCCATGGATTCAATATTCATTTAAATGCACATCATTGGATAGGAAAAGATATTTCTATTAATAAAATCAGAAATTACATAAGTGACAACCTCTACCGACACGTCTGCGAACTGGAGAAACCGAGTCCTCCACTCGGGCCTCCACCACCCGACACGTCTGCGAACTGGAGAAACCGAGTCCTCCACTCGGGCCTCCACCACCTCAATCCTCCATCTCTCAATAGCNATAGTTTTCTTGCTCTTCAATTCCTCCTCTTCAATGTATCCAAGGGGTTCCTTATATAGTGCTTCAATGGGGTAATGGAAGGTCAAATCTGAGTGATCTCGAGGCATATGGAAGTCAAAGAGACAAGTGATTTGGATCCACATCAAGGAAAACTCCAAAATTATTTGTACTTATATACACATCCCAATGTACATGGGTTTAAGGGTAATATCCGTGTATATACGCGAGAAAGGGATTAAAAGTCGAGTATAGTAAATAATAGGTGTTTTTAGGGATGATATTGGAAACATCAAAGGTACAATAATGGTCCATGGGGTCCAAAGACTCTACAGAGGGACAAGGAAGGCCATAAAAGTGTGATCAACCATGTGTGGTAAAATCAGTTGTAACAATAGGGTAGAATTAGAGAATCAAGAACAATAGTATGACATTTTGTAGACATTGGAAAGTGTTGGATATTGAGATATTGGTGGGACATGAGATGTTACATTACAAAATGGTTTTCTTGAAAACATTGGTTGTATCATCAATTCAAATTTAGTAGTGTTTGTGAATTGATTCGTGTCATTTGGAATAAATCAAGCCATTAAAGAGAGCTCTCAAACTCTGTACAAGTTTGTTATACTGCCATTTCTTGTCTAGAATAGACATGCAATTTTGAAAAACTTGAAAATCTTGTAATTGTTAATGGATAAGGGGTAAGATATTGAAACTTTTTTAATGCCAATATCAATGGAAAATGACAGAAGGGACCATGCTAAATAAAAGTTTTGAATTTCAAACTATGTAGCATATTTTTCCAAATGTTGAAAAAGGGAAATAATGATTATATTTTTCCATTTTTTAATATCGTGTAGTGTTTTTTCTAGCCAATAACATACATTTTTCTATGCAGTCATGCATTATGGCCATGGGGTCATTGATAAGGAATAATTTATTTTCTTTAATTTGCTCACTTTTAAGTTGCTTCTAGTTTATTTTGTGCCTAGATTTTAGTCACTATTTTATTGAGTCGAAGGTTTTGCCAATAAAGTTAAAGGATTAAATTTATTAAAAAGTAATTGTGCTTAGTTGTTTCATTGAATTCGTCTTTATATGTTTCTGAAGGAATCATGATTTATTATTATTCTTATCAATGATTGATTGTAACTATTAGAGGTGTGTGTTTATTCTATAAAAATGTTAAAACTCTTGCCTCTCACGAAACGTACCATCAAGGAGGACCTCTATTTCAAAAGCAAATTCAATGATACAATATTCACCAAAGCCATGCATATTCACTAAAATTTAGAGGTCATATATTGTTTCTATCCACCAAGCTTGCATTCAATGCTTTGTTTTTCTATACTAGGATCAACATATTTTCTATAAATCATATATTATGAACGCTGGTATAATTTTTCATGTTCGTGGCATAAGATAGTATGCCTTTCTATCGTTACAAAGGCTAATGGTTACATTTCTACATCTGAAATATGTATTCAAGAAAAGTCATGGTACTTTTATTTTGCTCAGTGACTTAAGTCATCTATGTTGAAGCTAAAAGAGATCAATATTGGGTTGGAAAAAATAGAATGGAATATGCAATCATTTGAAGGAATCATAGGTCCACTTGCACCTTTAGAAATGAATTCATCTTCAAGTTCTCTTATTATTGGAAACAAATGAAATAGTCCAAACACAAAGACAGTAAATCCATGAATCATCTCTTGGAGCAGGTTGCTTGTTTCTAGAATACTTATTCTCAAGTTTTACATAAAAGGAAAAGTTAGTACTTTTTAATAATTCTTAAGATGCTTCTATTTTTTCATAGTGTTTTCTTGTATTCTCCTAAATAACACAATAGAGTAAATGAAGTTAAGGAACTTGAGCATGTGAGATTAGAACCTTTTGAAAGAGACCATTCTTGTGTCTTAAATCACTGATGTAAAATTATATAATATATTCTATTTAAGGGTGTTATCAAAATGGAAGAGCACATGCCTTATAGGTAGGAGGTTGGTGGTTTGATTCCTCTGTGTCCTATATATATTCTAAAATCACTACAAAAAGATAAATGACCACTAAAAAAATAGAGATAATTAACAAAAAAAATGAACAAATTTCTCATATAAATGACCAAATAGAGACCACTGGTGGAAAATTAGTGGTCATTAATCATGTGACCAAAAATGTGGTCACATTTAGCTTGGTCGTTTATAGCTTATCCTGTGGTCATATACTTGGTCATTAATTAAGACAATTAATGACCAAATATATGACTACAAGATAAGTTATAAATGGCCAATTTAAATGTGACCACTTTTATGGTTGTGTGATCAGTGACCCTTATTTTCCACCAGTGGTCTCCTTATCAAAAGTGGTCATTTATATGCAAATTTTGGTCATTTTTTTTGTCATTAATTTCTCATTTTGTATTAGTGATATGCCATAATTAAGTAGTTAAGAGGAGAAAGCTATTTTCCATGAGCATTGTGATTGAGTTTTGTTGCTCGCATGTATACATATTTACTCAGTGCATTTTGATTATAAGAATTGTATTTGATGTGTTATTTCATGCATTTATTTTTAGTTAATATACACAAAAAATAAGTTTTCATGCATTTTTATTTTATTTTTATATGTCAAGGTGATCATATCACCCTATCTTGCAATCTAATCTTTTGTTTTGAGTATGAGCAGGTCTAAGTGATTAATGAGATCTAATAGGGAAAATATTGTTCGTGTAACTTGAATTGCAGAGCATGGAGTACCAAATATTTATGAGGTTCTCATGCACTCTCCATTGAGTACATGTTCCATAGTTTGAGCTAGAGGTTACCCCTTGACATGTAGGGATGACTTGATGATAGACCTCTTTGTGATTTTGATCACAAATATCAATCATATATATGTAATACATGGTTTTCCTATTCATATTTTATAGACACTTCCAACTTTCTCAGATCTGCATGCTATGTGCTAGAGATAGATGGGGACTTTTCAGTTGATGAAAATGTCATGTCATGTGCTATACTTGTTGACACATGGGTATTTCCTTATTCTATGCAGGATAATACCCTGAGGAATCACTAGGGTTTCTTTATAGAGGCTCATGTACTTTAAAATCTTGCTCAGTAGCCAAGGATGTATCATGGCGTGGTCATAATTTCCTTTGGTTGAGTGTGTCACCTTATGAGTCAAGTATATCCCTAGGTATTTAGGTATGTATGACACTCATTTACTATTTTTTTCATAGCCATTTTTCATACCATGTTTTTCCACTACCCTTTTCACTCATTTCCATCATGTTCCTTTTTTCTTATTGACGTATCATATGTTATGTTCCAAGGTATTTTAAACTAGTTCCATGTATGAATTACTAGGTCAAAGTAAAAGTGTCAAAGAACTCTAAGGTTGATGCAAATAAATTATATATGATATATATATAAGCATTTCCCCCTGAAATAAGCTAGGTTCCATAAGTCCTCGATTATTAAATCCAAATCTAAAGCAAAGGGACTAAGCAAAAAAATGGCTAATAATAAAAAAGAAATAAAAGAAATAAATGATCACAAAAAAGAGGGGTAAGGAAAAATTAGCTCAAGAAAAAAACGCTAAATTAAAAGGCACATGTTGAAGAAAAATCTAAAACCCTTGGCCATTGAAAGCTAAGGGGTAGACCTAACAATTAGTCACATTTCTCTAATGGTAAATTTGTGAACACTTTCTCCTTAGTACCAAATTCACTTCAACACCCTCACTTTATTTAGGAACTTAAGAAATGCACCTTGTATTAGGAGTATAACATGTAATAAGGTATTAATTATGGTCACACCATGGTTATTCTACTGTTAAAAATATTAAAAAATTAAAATTTAACATGTTATTAGAAAAACACATTGGCTGGCCTTTATATGATTATGTTTCATGTACCTGAAGATACGTTTTTCCTAATTTATAAGTTGTTGGGACCTCGTAGAGACAACAACTCGGTCCTTTTTTTCCTAATTTATAAGTTGTTGGGACCTCGTAGAGACAACAACTCGGTCCTTTTCAAGGTTTAACATTTTTTAAGTTAAAACGATGTTTTAGGCGTCCCTTTGGTGAACAGATCACCCTTTTATAATATACAGAGGACACATATGGGTTCAAGTGCGCATTGTATGAATTTGTCCCCTCTTTATTGATGACACCAAAATTTCATCCATAAATTTGTGTGTTCATTACTAACCTCAAACCTCATGAAGTCAACTTCTAGGGTGAATTGAAAAAGACTTTTATAACTCTCTTTCATATGTATCCTCACATGTGTGTCTTATTGCATATTGATGGTGTTGTCTCCTATCCTTGATGATGTGGCTCGAATTCTTTATCGCAAGGATCATTCGTGTTAGAAGATAAGGTTTATTATATAATAAATTCATTTTGACTTTAGCTTCTATGTATAATGTTTACTTTATGTGTAAATAAGTTTATCCCGCATCCATAAGTGGAATTAACTTTCTCAGTGAACATTAGTTGTTAGGGTCCTATCTTAACTCCCTTACTTTACTGAATTAGTCAAGTAATGTATATGACCATGTTTTTTTAATAAGTTTGAGTAGTTAATAGTCAAAAATCAATGTAAATATAGACTCTAATAATTAAGTCCCACTAGGAAGTTAGTACTTATTGATTATTTGACTATATCAAGTAGTTATAGTTTTGGATCTTGGAAGCTTATTTAAAGAGCTAAAAGGATATGAATTCTTTTGTTGAGAATTATTGTAAATGAGTCATGTTTAAGTGAAACATTACCCAACATTAATAGGTGTATGAAATTTGCTCATGTTATTCCCTATATCCTCTATAATGCACCCTACTGATCTGCCAAAGGGAGGGGTCCTTTTCCATTTTAAAATGCCAACTTGGGGATGCTTTATGTAAAAGTGTTGGTCTTTATGTTGTCCCTAATTTTTTTCATTGTCCAGGGATAAGATTTAGGTCTAGTTCCTTCTTCCTATTTTTAAAATTACAAAATCTTATATATTATATTTGAAAAAATACAAAAAATCAAATATTTAGAAAAAACACTAAAAATAAACTATTGTTGAAAATTCCAAAAAATAATTATTGTTGTTGTACTTTTAAGTTGTGTTTATATCATTTACAAAAATCTAGAAAAGGGTATCGGTGTTTAATATTTTTGAGCTGTTTACTTTATTTCAAAGAGGAAACCTATGTTGTCTATATTGTCAATCTTGATGTACGTTTCAGACTCTGTAGCCGAGTCCATTTTCAGGAGAAAGGATATCTCACTGGAATGTGATGCTATGTTCATTTTATAAATAGTGAACTAAGGAAAAAATATTTTATTTGGTATTCATCAAGTCGGCTTATTATTTTTTCTTAATTTGTGTATCACGGGTTTCCAAGTTTCACTCAATATCATCCCGTCATCTTTGTTGAAGTTTTTATGATGTTTCTCTATTTCTATTACTTCTCGAATGCATATTTTGTTGTAATTGTCTTCGATTGAAATGAATTTTGCATCCTCTATGTATATGTGGTGATTGGTTTTCCAAGAATGTTCAGTGATTACTGACTTCTTTACTCTTTCATGCCTTATTTCAACACAATGCTCTTTGATTCTAATTTTTATTGCACACCCAGTTTCCCTGATGTATATTTCACCACATGAGAAAGGAATCGAGTATATGCCCTTTTTTAACCTTGGATCAATGGGATATTTTGTTTTATCAAGAATATTTCTTAGGGAATTCGGAGGGGAGAAGGCATTTTTTATTTTCTTTTGTTTGAGGATTTTCGCTATTTTATCAGTTGTCCCTTGAATGTAAGGGAGAAAAGTCTTTCTTGTGTGATCCCATTGGTTCCTAGCCCTTGGTTTTTATCCTTTTAAGAAATCTATCTTTATGTATTTTTATTCATAACCATTCTCTTGTAATACCCTTGAGAGATGTGATAGTTCTCCTTTAAGATGCTCTGTATTAGAAATCCTTACTGCTCTTGTAGAAAGAGTGTTAAGGATGCCAATATTCTGTGATGGGTGATGATGAGATTTAGCATGCAAATATCTATCAGTATGTGTTTTCTTCCGGTACACTTGGTGTGATAGAGAGCCATCCAGATTTTTTGTTATCAAGACATCAAGGAAGGTAAGTTTATTTTTTTCTTGGACCTCCATAGTGAACTTAATGTGTTTCGACTGGTTATTTAAGTGTGCTAGGAAATTTTCAATATTTTCTCTTCCATGTGGCTAGATTATGTTGGTATCGTCCACGAATATATTCCAGTCTCTTGGTTTTAGGGGGGAGGATTCAATAGCCTTTTTCTCAAGGTATTCCATGTATAGATTAGCCCCTATTGGAGAGAGCGGGGATCCCATGGAAACACCATCAATTTTCTCATATAACTCTCCTCGAAAAGAGAAATAGGTCAGGTTTAGGAAAATATCAACCAATTTAGCTATTTCTTCAATTGTAATTTCTCTTATAACCCTAATCGCGTATTTGACTGGAACTTTGGTATAAAGAGAGACAAAATCAAATATTACCAATATGTCATTTTTCATTCAACTTTAGGTCTTTTATGCCATTGACGAAGTGCGATGAATCTTTGATAAATGAGAAAGTATGGCCGACCAATGGCTTGAGGGTTTTTGCTAAGATTTTTTCTAATTAGTACATAAAAAAGTTTAAAAATCACAAAAGATGCATTTTACAGCTTGGTTTTTCTCTGAAATAAGGTGAGTTGGCCCTAAAAAGATGCTACAACCATAATTCCAAGTTTGACTCATCATTACAACCATATACTTGGCATATAATCACGATCTAGAGGGTTAGGACACATACCTCCATCACCTATGAGTGATGTCAAAGGTCCTAAGGGGGATTTGGAGCTTCTAATCAAATATGATATCTTTTTTTAGGTTGCTATAGGTTTCAAACATCTTGATACAACCATTCATTGTGTTATCACTAAAAATTCACACAACTACGATAATTTTGTGATTCACATGGTAACGTGTCATCAACATACAACATGCACTCAACAAAATACATCTTCATTGGATCCAAAGATCAGATTGAGTCCAATATGTCCCCAAAATAGTCAAAATATGCAACCACATAGATTAAGTTTTGGTTACCCCTGTTGCAACTTGCACCTTCAAAACAACAATCGCGTTGATGCACGGAAATTCCTTCAAGATATGCATGCCTAACACAAACGACGGGTTCCCACCCACTAGTGGTGCATTGATGGCTCATGCAATCTCCACTTACCCATTTGAATTTTACCTCACACACTTGGTTTCCTTAAATGTCCTCTTGGTATACTTTGGATCCAAAACATGGATCAATGGGTTCACACTATGATCATGTCATTTCTTGGCCACCTCTTGGCCTATAAAATACGGCTATGGGAATGCCTATTATAAGAATACTTTTTAGAAAATTTATGATGCTAATTTTTTTTTGAGATTCCCCTTATCTCACCTCTTCCATCTTTCCAAGAATTTCCAAAGCTCTCTTTCCTCCTTCCCTCAAGGGGTGTTGTTGCCTCTTACGCACATGGGGTTAACGCAGCAGAAATTTTCAAGATGCTTAGTGCATCCTTGTGGGAAATTTTTTATTCAAGTAATATCACTTGATCTTGACTCATGTGTTTAGACTTAACTCCTAAAGAATCCAAGGGGGGTATACTATTGACACAATCCTGTTGACAGGGGTTCACTCACTATAGACTCCCTTTTCGATGTGATCTCCCTAAACATCAGGCCAGACATGTTTTACCCAGTCCAGAAACACCTACGAAGAAGATGAGGTCTCACCCGAGATGTTTAAGGGAGGGTTGTAGGAACCAAGTTTTTCACAGTAAAGAAGAGGACTTGCGTAACTATTCATTCTCTGTTGCAATACTAACCAGATATCCAGATGAGGGTTTTCATAAATTATTCATCATGAGTCGCATCACAAATCATTTATTATTATTCACACCAGATGCATCATTCTATTATTAATTAAAGAGATCAAAAAATATGAACACATTCATTATGCGAAGACTTATCACCATAAGTAAAACATTAAGACATTAGATCGCAACATGCATAATTCATATCATAGAAATTAACTACATAAACAACCATTACATGATCAAATATCGCATCGCAAACAAAAGACACATGAAATTTCCAACAACACTCGCATCTTATTATCCTTTGTAGGTCAACATACACCTTCAAAGTACATCTACTGGTCAATATCTTCATACCAAATCTTAGCAAAACAGTTCAGAAGAGAGATAAAGACAAGATCCACTCCGAACATACGATCTCATATTTCACCAAAACATATGATGATCAAGATTATCTATTTCTAATACATTTCTTACTCTTTTTATAGGCTTGATCCTTTACAAAAATGGTCCACATCTAACTAACTCAAACCAAAAGTACAAAAATATAACCAAGCTGACCACTTGTCGACTTCTTTGTCTTGCGCAGTCTTCTTTGACTTTTTTTGCTATCACACCATGCGCATCCAAACATCCTACCAACATGCCCCCAACACAATCTTGTGGCTTGTCCTCAATCCACGTAAACTAGAAATAGTGTATGCGCTAATTCAGATCTTGAAGTCACCATATTCCTTTTTTACTTCGTCAACCAATTCCTTTGTCTAGGTGATAATTTATGCGTAATATTCTGCATCCTGCTCCGTTGGGTGCTCTATAATATTTGTGGCCACTTTCTTGTGTCTCTCATGAGTAGTTGTCAATGCACTCACAACTTTCATTGTCAACTTCTCACTAATGTATTGGAACTCCTCCAACTGGGTTGTGCAGCGATGATGCCTTGCCTGCACTTTGATTTCCTGATGTTGGAGTGCCTTTATCTCTGCTTCCTTACTAACCTGCACCACTGGGGGCAGCATTTTTAGGGATGCCCACATTCCTATTCATTGTGGCTCTGCCTCATGAATTTGTGTGCTTAGGTGCTGCAGTTGTTCATTTTGGACCACACTCATCCAAAATTGTGTGGTTTCACCTACCACTATCTTGGCTACCTTCTCACAGTCATCAATCTAGGTGGATGTTGTTAATATTTCATATGGTAGACTATATATCATTAGTGTTCACTTCAAATTCATAGTAGTAGCATATAAATAATCACTGATAAAAACAAAATCACTAGATAGACCCAGTATTTATCCTAGGAAACCCTCAAGGGGAAGAAAACGCAACAAAAATTCCTATGTATAAGATGTATAAGATATAACCCCAAAACAATTATTCTTCTCCTTTTTGTTTTATCTCTCTCTCTCTCCTATGCAATACATAAGTGAGTGTGTATGTGTTCAAATGAGAAGTGCATCTCTTCTATTTATACACATTGAGCCAACTGAATTTTACCCTAAACAAATTGGCCCCACTAAACTGTCTGGGTCGACTTCACCTAGGAAGACTAAAAGCAGTATTTTATATTATTCAATAGGGTACTAATGACCCAAGTTACTATGGAGGATTTACCTCATGACTCTACGATGACCAATTACAATAGTGACACCCCAACGGAGGAATAATAACATATCCCTTGGGTTACATCAGTAAAATACATTTAGAATATCCTTTGAAGTTACAATATTCAACACTCCCCCTTAACGAGAAGTTTATTCTAATGACAACATCATCATAGACTATAGGAGAACAGAGAGAAAATATCTTCAGCAATATCAAGGTAATACATCTATACGTCATATGAATTTTTCACTATCAGTAACTGGAACAATTACTCTTCAATGTCTTCATCTTATACGTCACACAATCACTTGATCCTTTTCCAGCAATGCTTTGATCTTTCAATCCTTTGTAGAAACACTTTGATCTTCCCATCCTTTGCAATAGTACTTTGATCTTCTTGATCCTTTGCAGTAGAAATTTGATCCTTTTGATCCTTTGCAGTAACACTTCAATCTTGTTGATCCTTTGTATTAGCAATCTTATCCTTTTGATCCTTTGTAGCACCACTTCGATCTTTTTGATCCTTTGCAGCACCGCTTTGATCCTTCTTGATCCTTTTTCACCATACTTCGATCTACTTGATCCTTTTCCTCCACGCTACCTAGAGTACACATGATCTCTTTGTGGGATGATCAATCCCTATCACTTTAGGACACAGGTCCAAGGATGATGCAATACTCCATCATCCTGGTCCATAATATCGACCAGATGAATCATCTACAATCGATTGTAGGTCTCGACCACACCTATATGCAGGCCCTGTCATCCGTGAGGACTCATCGTAGACCATCCATACCACTGAGGTTAGGATGAATCCTAAGTGAGTGTTATACTATGGTATCTACACTTACATGTAGGCATAGTCTTCCATACAAGAGTATCTTCTACAGAGTAGATATTGAACGCATACAAAATGTTAGCTCTCATCATAGAACATCCTTACCACTGAGGTTAGGACCACTCCCAAGTGAGTGTTATACTACGACGTCTGTGAGTACTCATCATAGAGCATCCATACCACTTAGCTTAGGACCTCTCCCAAGTGAGTGTTATTCTATGGCATCTAAATAAGAATGTAGGCATACTCTCCATACAAGATTAATGTCTATAGAGTAGATATTGATCGCATACAAATGCCGGCCCTGTCGTCCATGAGGACTCATATTAGAGAATCCAAACCAATAAGGTTATGACCACTCCTGAGTGAGTGTTATTCTATGGTATCCACAACTGAATGTGGGTACTTTCCATGCGAGAGTAACCTCTATAGGTCCATCCTTAGCTAGTAAGGACCACTCTCATGCATAGATTGTTATACCTACCATCCTCAAGAGAGGAAACTATCATCCACAAGTGAATGTCGTACTTTGTCGGCATCTTCAGGTGCACTTAACCTATTTCGTGTTGGAGAATCATTGTCATCCCATCATTGATTTCAGTGTCATCATCACTCCCCCTTTCCTAGGAGGATCTGTATTATCAACCTACTCCCCCTTTTTTCGAGGAGAGTTCATATCTTCAACCTATTATTCTTTTCCAAGGAGATTCCATATCTTCGAGTTGTTTCTCCTTTTTGAATAGGGTCCATATCTTTATCATTTGTAGTACCATCATTGTTCCTCCTTGCAAGGAAATTATTTTTGAACTACACCAAGCTTGTCACGAAAATATTCAAAATTTACTTGAGATAGATGCTTGATCGTCACATTAGAAACTTTCTCATCGGTACTCACATACTGGAGCTTTATAGCTCCCTTTTGTACCATATCCCTTATATAAAAATATCATATTTCTATGTGCTTTGATTTGTCATGGAACATCAGATTCTATGTCATCTTTATAAAAATCTGGTTGTCACAAAGAATCATTGTGGTGTCCAACTCCATGTCAAATAAGACTGACATCAATTTCTAAAGCCATATCACTTCACAACTAGCAGATCAAGCTGCAATGTACTCTGCTTCAGTTGTACTGAGAGTAACACTGGACTACTTCTTACTAAACCATGAGGTCATGGTGGATCCCAAACAATAACATCCACATGAGGTTCTCTTTCTATATGTGGCACTTCCTTCCCAGTATGAATCTGTATATCCATATAATATGTAGTCATGATCCTTACCATAGTAAATTACCAAATATATCGTACCTTTTAGGTACCTCATCACATGCTTTGCAGCTATCACGTGAACTCGTCTAGGTTTAACTAGATACTAACTCAAGGTGTTCACATCAAAGCATATATCTGGCCTTGTGTTCGTCAAATACATTAATGACACAATAATATGTTTGTACTGATTCATATACACTAACTCTGATGTTTCATCACACAACAACTTCACGTTGGTGTCCATGTGTGTGGCCATGTATTTACAATCCAACATGTCAAATATTTTCAATATTTCTAATGCATACTTTCCCTGATTTAGAAATATTCCTTCTGGGATCTTCCACACTTCCAACCCTAGTAAATAATGCATCAATCCAATATCTTTCATCTTGAATTCTTCAGTTAGCTTCTTCTTGCAATATGTGATCTATTTCTCATTTCCAATCAGAAATAGAGCATCCACATATAGTAATAGTATGACTGGTTCATCATCCATAATATTCATATAAAGGTTATGATCATATTTACTCTTAGTAAATCCCATGATTGTCAAGAAGCTATCTATTCTACCATACCAAGCTCTAGGAGCTTGATTTAGTCCATACAAAACCTTTTACAAATTGCATACATGAGTCACTCTGTCTTTGACTTCAAATCCTTGTGGTTGTTTGATGTAAACCTCTTCCTCAATCACACCATTAAGGAAATTTATCTTTACATCCATCTATTGTAAGTCCCACTTCATCATGGAAGCAAGTGCCATGATGGTTATTATAAAATTGTACCTTTCTACTGGAGAAAATGTCTCTTCATAATCAAATCCATCTTTCTAATAGATTCCTCTAGCCACAAATCTTGCCTTATACTTTTCAATACTTCCATCAGTAGCATGTTTTATCTTGTAGATCCATTTCGAAGATACCACAATTTTTGTTTTCCGTTTTGGGTACTAAATCCCAAACATCATTCTTCATTATTGACCGGTATTCTTCTATCATTGCTTAAACCCATTCTTTCTTCCATGCAACTTCCTCATAGTTGGTGGGTTCTTGATCTACAAGGTCACACATCAAAGCTACATAAGTGAAATATGGCTTTGATATTTTGTTGGTTCTTGTGGAGCCTTCTGGAGCTCCATATCTCTCTACTTCTTTAATGATTTCTCTTACCCAAGAAGATTTTATATTTCAAGAAATATCCAGAGTAGGGGGTTCCTGAGGTTCTAGCATATCATGATCTTCAGATGCTACTATTTCAGGAGAGGGTTTAGCTTCTACGATTGTGGGAGGTACATCCTCTTCATGTACTTCTTCAAGCTGACACTTTCTATATTTCTTAAGAGTTTTATCTTCATCAAATGTTACATCCCTACTAAAATCGATATGATGGAATCATAAAATGTATGTCTTGAAGGCTTTGGAGACTTCATAGTATCCAACAAATATTCCTTTCTTTCTAGAAGTATCCAATTTGGTTCTCTTCTCTTTTGAAATATGTACATATATTGGACAACCAAATATCTTGAGATGGCTCACTTCAGGTTTCTTTCATGTATACATCTCTTTAGGAGTCTTGAATCCAAGAACACCATGAGATAATCTATTCTGCACATATACGGTTGTTCTTTCTTATTAAGCTCATAGGTGCATGGGGAGGTCTTGGTCATGAATCATAGTTTTCATTGCTTCCATAATAGTTCTATTCTTTCTTTCCACAACACCATTATGTTGGGTATTATAGGGATTGGTTGGTTCCCTATTAATTCCTTCTTCCTTACATAATGCCTCAAATTCATTTGAAGTGTATTCTCCACCATTATCTGTTCTCAGTGTCTTTATTCTCTTTTCTGAAAGGTTCTCTATCAATGCTCTGAATTCCTTGAATTTATCGAACACTTCACTCTTGTTATTCAATAAGTATATCCATGCCTTTCTTGAATAGTCATCAATAAATGTGACATAATATTTATATCCACTTAATGATATTGAGGGAATAGGACCACACACATCATAATGAATTAGTTCTAATGTACCTTTTAGACTTTGTTTTACTTTTTGGAAAGGGATTCTTCATGTTCTTTCCTCTTGCACATCCTTTGCAAGTTCCCTCATGATCAATCATCAGATATGGTAACCATGTTACCACCTTTCTCCCATAGAGAAATGATTTGTAGTTGATGTGAGAAAGACTCCTATGCCACAATTCACCTGAGCTAGTAGTCTCATGGAAAAGGGTTGTTTCTAGATGTCCTTTGATTTTATATAGTCCTCCTTCTTCACCAATGACCATAGAATATTCAAGTGTCTTTCCTTTGTACCACATAAGTACTTGTCCATCTATAAAAGTGACTCTGTATCATTTCTTATATAGAGCTGAGATGGAAAGTATATTCTTTTTCGAACCTGGTACATACAGTACTTCCTTCATCTTCATGGAAGTCCCAGAGTCAATCTCATAGCTTGATTCACCAATACAATTGATGGGATATTGATATTCATATCCTAATCATACTTTCTAGGGGAGATTTATTTTCTTCAATTCTTGACAGAGTTTGATTCTTCCCTATCATGTTCTTTGAGGCACCACTAGCAATAATCCATGTATCTTCTCCAGGTGTTACAGAACTAGAGAGTGCAGAGAATAGACATATTCTTCTTTTTTTAGTCTCTTTCAATATCTTTCTTCCTGGTCCTCATCTTCAGCTAGATGAGCATGACGTCTCTTATTGTTGTTGTTGTTCTTTGAGGATGGACACTCTCTGGCTAGGTGTCCTATCTTATGATAGTTGTAGCATTGATACTTTGAGTAATCCTTCTTCTTCTTTTGAAACTTCTTCTTGGAAGGTTTATGGTTACCCTTATTGAAGTTTGATTGTTTCATTTCTTTAGTATGGATGGCTAGATCTCGGTCATCTTCTCTGAGTAGAGCTTATCTATTGGATACTCTAGCTTCTTCTTGAATACAATCTTCCCATGCTATGTCAAACTTCATACTTTCTTTTCTGGCACATAGATTTTGTATGAATGAGTCCCAAGGTCTAGTGAGACCATTGAGAGTAGACATAACTAGTTCATCCTCATCAAGGGTGTCTCCAATAGCACTTAGTTGTTCTCTGAACTCAAAGACCCTTGTGAATTATTCTTGAATTGATTCTCCTTTTCTCATATTGGTGCCATTCAGTTGAGCTCTCATATTCATATTTATGTCGATTTCCTTCCCTCATAAATTTTGGAAAGTGCATCATACATCTACCTCGGTGTCTTCTTATATGACACTTGAGGGATCAAGTGATCTTTAATAGAATCATTAATGATCCTCATTTCCTTGACTAGGTCTTGTTCATTCTTCTCATTAGCTTCAACTTCTATTGGTTCTGCAATTTCATCCTTGATGTACTTATCAAGGCCATTCTCTATGAGAATGAGACCAATCTTGTACTTCCATTCTAGGAAGTTTTCTATTCCTTCTAATTTGTCCTCAAGGTTAGTGCTTGGGGCTATCATATCCAGTAGATCACTAAAAATTGAAATTTCTCAAAATGAAAAACTAACATTACTAGAAGATGTGATTGACTGAGGTGATTTGTTTGGTTCAACTAATTTTTGGAGCTCCCAAATATTCACCCTTAAAGTCCTACTTGTAAGGTTGTAGCTCTGCAGAATTTCTGGTTTTGGTTTTCTGCAGTTTTCTGGTTCAGGTCCAAACTAGGGTTTTACTTTCCTGAGGATTCAACCACACAAAAAATTCTATCCTAAGATCAATATATGTGATCCAGGGAGGTGCAACATTCTA
Source organism: Pseudotsuga menziesii (assembly GCA_001517045.1). Lineage (NCBI taxonomy): Eukaryota > Viridiplantae > Streptophyta > Pinopsida > Pinales > Pinaceae > Pseudotsuga > Pseudotsuga menziesii. Next base: position 786,467 of record LPNX010773364.1, on the reverse strand, counting down.
TGTAAGAAAATATTCCAAACTCCAAATTTTGGAAAAACCCTAATTTATTTTGGAGAGGGAGGAGAGGGAGTTTCACCTTGTGAAAGTTGTCCTATTCAAGCTAGCTCTGATACCATGTTAATATTCCATATGCTAGAATAGATATAATTAGTGTTCATTTCAAATTCACAATGGTAGCATATGTAGAATCACTAATAGAAACACAATCACAAGATAGACACAGTATTTATCATGGGAAACCCTCAAGGGGAGGAAAACCCAAAAAAACTTCCTATGTATAATCTGTATAAGATATAACCCCAAAATAGTTATCATCCTCCTTGTTTGTCTCTCTTTCTCTCTCTATCCAATGCACTACATAAGTGAGTGTGCCTGTGTTCAAACGAGAAGCACATCACTTCTATTTATACACATTGAGCCAACTGACTTTTACCCTAAACAAGTCGGACATACTAAAATGTATGGGCTGACTTTACCTAAGAAGACTGGAAATAGTATTTTATATTATTGATTAGGGTACTAATGACCCAAATTACAATGGAGGATTTACCTCATGACTCTATGATGACTCTATAATAATATCTCCCTTGGGTTGCATCAGTAAAATACATTTAGAATATCCTTTGAAGTTACAATATTCAATAGTTTCATCCTCAATATTTCCTTTGCGCTCTGCAACCTATTTTGGTAGTGTACTTGGAAATGCCTGTGCTTGCAGCTCCTCATTATCCCTTTTTAGATCTGCGATGATTTTCCCTAGCTGCAGTATCTTTGTTTCAACAAACGTTTCTTCTACGATGTCAAGAATTTCATGGCATGCAGCTATGATGGCCTTCTCCAAGCATGCTCTGTCATCCAATGCTTTTGTGTTAGACCTCGACTTGGCTTCTTATGCTTCCTTCATCCTCTCGATATCTTCCTTCGTCATTGTCACTTGCTCCTATGACTTGACAAGGTGATCACATACAATTGCTTCTCAGTCTGCAAGCTTTAGGCTCACTGTCTTATGTAATCGTGCAAGCACATGTGTGGGAAACTCATTGAAGTCTAGAGTGATGGTGTTGAAATGTTGCATTGTTGCGACAACATACTCGCTGCCAGAATCCAATGTATGTGGTGGAATTTGTACAATGCCTATCCTATTTACTCTACTGATCTATGTTTCTCTTTGCAGCACATCGTCTTGCAGAATCTTCTCCAATACCGCATTTGTCAAGGATTGTAACAAATTCTTAACTTGGTGGAAAAACCTAGTTGAGTGGTATTTCAAATGTGCCTCTATCTTGGTAGTCATAGTGTTGATTGTGGTTATGAAGCAACTTACCTAATCATCATCCATCCTTGGGGCGTTGCTCCCTTCACCCTACTTGAAACTTATTTTCGTTCTTCCTTCTTCAAATTTTCTTTCTACCTCGAAATCTGTCGGAGTCTTGGAGGAATCTTCTTCGGAATCCTTGTCACTTTCTTACGCTTTCTCCTTTTCTATTGGCATATCAGGTGGCATACCTGCCTATGTGTCTGATAGTTCTTATGTACTGAGTGGCACTTTCTAGTTGACAGGACAACCATTAATGATTGCCTCTACCTCTTCATCTATCAACTTATACAAGGTAGTGAGCCATTTCTTCTCACTGTCACAGAGTGCTTGAATATGTATCGCATGCGATCCCATTGGGAAGCATGTGAAACGTCTATATTTTTTTTTCCTCCTCGGTGAGATGCGTAGCCTTTCCAGCTCCATCTTGCAGCATATCCTAGAATAAATAAAATTGAATAGTGCAGTCGACTTGGGGCTCCTTCACATACAACCACCATAAGTTCTAGTAACGTGTGTTGTTACATGTTTGGGGGACTTCTACTTCCATTCCCTGATAATATTTGGGCTCCATCCACCCTACTAACGTAATAAGAATTAGGAACCAAGAATAGGTAAAGGGTCACTTACCTTCTTGGACCAACATTGTTTCCTCCATCCTCTGATTTAATAGAAATAGTGACCAACTCATTTGGACTCCCTCAGTGCACTAATTTGTGCACACAATTACTCCAGAAGTGCACTGATTTGGTCTATTTTTCCTTACCATCTTTACAACCAGCAGCTTGGATGCGACTCAAATGGCTCGATCATTGATGGTTCTGATCACATACAGATCCTTATCCTGTACAATGTCATACTTCTTCTTTAGCTTTGCAGCAAGCCTCTTATCGTTTTCTTTTCCTCTAAACTACTGCGACGGGTCAGAACCCTTCATGGGAAACCCGGTAATCTGTGAAATCAGCTGGATGGTGACTGGTACCTTTGTATCGAGCCACAAGTATCCTCTATGAAGGAAAGCTAACATTTTCCTCACGCATGCCTTGGCCTCCCTGGAGCATCCAAAATGTGGGATGTGCATAAGGCATAACCCCAATATATGTAATCCCATTTCCCATTATTATGGCATGCGAACCACTAGCCCTCCATTTCCCTGCTCTTGTGACTCATATGGTTTGGTTTTGCATTTTGGGTATGCCAGCAAATCATGGTCACTATAGGTCATTTTCATCAGGTACGACACAATGTTCATTGTTATGTGCACTCCTTTTAGCATCCCTAGCATGTTTATAGGATATCATTGGTTTTTTGTACAGCTTCACTTCCAACGCATCCACCTTTCAGGGTGGGACATGCCCCAAAATATCATCAATAGTGATGCCCTTTCAGGCCATGGAATCTTCACCACCTATCATCGAAGGGCCTGCCTCGGCTTCGACTTTTACAACCCTAGTCAAACTTCGTGTGGACCTCTTCTTCTTCTCTGGGTACTTGGGGAAATTTTCTCCCCTCTTATTCCTCGTAACCTTTGGTGGTTCTTGTGTAGTAACCAGCATTTCTTCCTCAATGAGAATTCGGGATGGAGGATACTCATGGGTGCTACTGCTCAAAATTACTTGAGCCGTTACTGTAACTCTATCACTATCGCACTCTCAACTATACTCTGCTAATTCTCTTCACTCTGATCTTTCTCAACTATCATAATGGTTCATCCAAATCACCCCCTTGTCTATTCTTATAAGCTTGAAATCACTTGTGTAAAGTATTTTGAATCATCATGACCAAATCCTCCAATGATCAACCAAATTCGTCGTTGATTATGAAAATCCAATGATCTAATTCCCCATAAATGTGTGTATCGTCCACTTGTATCATCGTTCATCTGGTTTAACTGCTTCATTTATTCCCTCATTTGATACTATCACATCTCGGCAGATGTCGCCGAACTTCCTTCCTGATGCAACTTATACATCTTTTCTTTTGATGTGACCTGCTTCCATTGTGATGACCTCTTATGTAGCATATCATTCTTTTTTAGGTGCACGGATTTCTAGTTCTGGTGCCACGCCTGGGTATCCCGATAGGGTTTTAGCTAACTACCATTCACAAGCTTTGGAAACAATGTGCCATCTAGTTGTTGTAGCTACGCGACACCTCCTTTAGTGGTGAAATGAATTACATAAGGGCCTAACCAATGCATTTGTAGCTTACTTGGGTGATTCATAAACTTGTTGTTGTAAAGGAGAATCATATCCCCTCATTGAAAGTACTTGGATTTGAAGTGTCGATCATGCCATGCCTTCTGACGATCCTTTTCAACGTGCTAGTGAAACCCAGTGATAAACCGGTCTTCCTCCATCTATACCAACTCTATCATTTTCTCTTCAAGCACTCCTTTATCACTCAGATCTATCGATGCTACTATGTGCAGGCTGGGAACAATGTACTCCATTGGAATCATCACTGCTTGGCCATAGACTATCTTGAACAGTGTTTTCCCCATCAAGTGTTTACAAGTGGTGCAGTATGCCGATAATATTGCAGGAATTTTTAACTCCCAATCATAATGGCTTGCATTACATACCTTTGTTAGCACAATATCCAACACCTTATTGAATGCTTTGACTCTTCCATTTGCTTGTGGATGATAGGGAGTGCTCTTCTTGTGTTGAATCTGAAATTTTTGCGTCATTGCGCTAATAGTGCGATTGATGAAGTGACTCCCCTAATCGCTCAATAATATATTTGGACAACCAAACTAAGTAATGACATTTTCGAATAGGAATATTATTGTACTTATAGCGGTACGATCTGTCACTAGTGTTGCTTCCTCCCATCTATTCAAATAGTCTATCATAGTGATAATATATCGTGCACCCATCCTCTTTCTTGGTGGATTGATGGGTCCCACAAATTCAACTGTCTATTTATCAAATGGTTGTAGCATTACCTAAGGTGCTAATGAAATCTCATCTCATCATGATGGCTTCCCTGTAATTTGACAAATGTCATAGTTTTTTTCATAATCTGTAGCATCATTGTGCATAGTCAGCCACCAGAGGCCAGCTTAGATTATTTTTCTGACATTTGCGCGACCTCCATAGTGTCATCCTGCAACTACATCATGTGCTTCAGCCAATATCCTTCCCTGCTCATGTGGTATAACATACCAATGTAGAATATCATTTGTCCCATATTATAGATTTTTCCAGCAGTGAGCTGAAAATCTTCATCTTAAACGACAAATTGCTTATTTTGGATAGAGGTAAAATTGTTCAGTGCTTTCCCTGTCGACAAAACTGAATATTTTGTTCATAATGATAATCCACCATGCCAATCTTAAAAAAATGTGCATCAGATAAGCCATATTATATGTTGGTTGTTTCTTTGCCTGTCTCAATCCTTGACAAATGATCAGGTCTAGCATTCAATCGATCCAGCTTCACAATTATCTCAAAATCAAATTCCTGGAAGAGTAGCAACCATTGACATATCTTCCCCCCCAAAACAGGCTTGTTGACAAAGTATTACAATGCGGAATGATTACTAAACATGTTAAATTGTCATCCCAGTAGATGATGATAGAATTTATAAAGTGCAGATACCATCGCCAAGCCTTCTCTTTCTGTCGTTGTGTAGTTTCTTTCCGCAACAGACAACTTCCTACTTGTGAATGCGATTGGGTGATCAATCGCTCCTTTCCCTAGATGTGCCAAAATGACTCCTAATGTGAATGATGACGCATAGACATGGACATGGAACTCCTTCTTCTAGTCCAGAAAGACTAAGATAGGTGCTTCAGCCATATTCTACTTGAGAATATCAAGACTTTTTTAACATTCATTTGTCCATTCAAACTTCGCATCTTTCTTCAGAAGTTTATCCATCAGTGTTGTAATTGTCGCATACCTTATTATAAACTTGTGGTAATAGCCGATGTGACCCAATTTTTCCCTTAACTACTTTTACATTTTTCAGTAATGGGATATTGATAATTATCACAATCTTTGCAGTATCAATCCCAAACAAAGTACAAAATATACACTTTCACAGATTCAACGAAGTCTGGTGTTGTTGACATTTTTCCAACCTTAGTTGAAGGTTCATAATATGGTCTTTGAGTAGTCCAAATACCATCCAATAATCCATGTAGACTGCCAAGAATTTATGAATAAATTCCTTGAATGCAGTGACAACTATTCACGAGAATATCACAAGTGCATTTTTTAGACCAAATGGCATCACCGTGTACCGAAAACTTCCCACTCTGTGATGAAAGTTGTTTTGTGTCGGTCTTATTTCACAATTGTGATATGGTCATAACCAAAAAACCCATATGTAAATGAATACATCTCTTGTCCTTTGACACCTTCTAATACCTCATCCGTAAAGGGTGTAGGAAACGGATGCTATAAACATGCATCATTTACTTTGCAGAGGTCGACACATATCCAAACTTTTCATATTTTCTTAACTTGAACTACCATTGGACTGATCCATTATGACTCGTCTATTGGTTCAATGATTCTAGCATCGAGAATCATGTTTATATTAGCCTTTAATTGCTTCTTATATCATGGATTTAACTGATATGGACGTTGTTTCATAGGTTTTGCATCCAGTTTTACAGGAACTATTATCTCACATAAGTCACCTGAAATCCATTTCATCTTTGAAAACTTAGTTGGAAATAAATACTGGAATTCATGCAGTAGGTTGGTAATATTCGCCATGGTTTCCACATCCCAGTAATCTCTGAAATTGGAAAATTTTGGACTTTTTTTCATCCTAATGTTGACCTTTCACATCTTGATTGGTTGTTGAACTTCATCCACCAATTTTGTTGGAGCTGCAATATCCCGAATCCCTTCCAATTCTGCAATGTCAAGGTTGTGGGAATCATCCTCGTCGTCTAGTTCTCCCATCACATTATAACATTCCATTGTCAAATGTTTTGAGGATTCTTTATTCTATTCCATCATATACGGTACTGGACTGACTTCTATTGGCAGGAAGTTTTGGGATAAGATAGTTGTGTAACATCGTGGATGCTGTGCAAGGTCAAAGATACCGTGCAATTTAGAAATAGAATATTTTGTGTATTTTTTGTCATATTTTGTAGTTTTGGACTAAATTTTGTGGATAGTGGTCACTATTTTGTAGAATTTGTTAAGAATTAGTTAGGAAGTTGGTTAAGTAGACCACTGATGTAAATGCACAAGCCTATAAATAGATGGAAAATGGAAATTATTGGGTATTCTATTGCTTCTTAGTGGTTGTTCTGAAGAGATAGCTTTGGATGATTTTCGACACTTGTTGATCTATTTTGAGAGCTCGTATTTTGTGGTGGAAGTTAATATGACATGATGTAGGTTGATCGCATGTACTGTGTCTTTTACTATTTTCCTATTTTACTACTTTCAATGATCCAAATGTGAATGTAATGTGTGTCTGCAACATGGATCTATGATTGATGTGATGTGTTTATTCTTTAAATGATGGTATAACTCTAGATCTGTCTGCGCAATCAATGTCTTTGTTTTGAATAAATTATGTTATTGCAATCTGTTGAATGACAGCATAGTTTTGTTAATGCATGGTATGAATGATTAGATCTATGGAATAATGTTGTGATAAGTCACTAAGTAGACACATGGTCCTCCTCTATACTACATTAACTTGGTTATGTCAACTTTCCCTCGAACATCTCGGGTAAGACTTCATCTACTCTGCAAGTGTTATCGGATGGGGTAAAACCTTTTTGGGTCAGTGCTTAGGGAGATCGCAGTGGTTTGGGTGTCAACATAGAGAGAATTAGATGTACCGACAGATCCAATGAATCCGTCATTAAAAATTAGGAAGGTCAACATTAAGATGGAAGAGAACCCAAAGTTTGTGAATGTTAGAGGCTACTGGGATGAAGAGACCATGGCAAAGATCACAGGTCTATTGCATGAATTTCAAGATTTGTTTTCGACCAAGTTTTATGAGATGAATGGAATACTGGGAGATTGATCTGTAGGACCTCAAATTTAGCACATTAAAATTTTGTTGTAAAAGAATGCATGAAATAGGTTAATTAAAGAAACGACATTAACAGAAATTACATGCTCAGAACAGGAATGGAGACAAGAGTGATAAACAAATGCCAAGTAGAAAACACAGAACCCAAAGTCACAGACAAAAATTGATAACAGAGTTCACCCCCTCCACTGGGCTACGTCTCCGGGTCCCTCTCCAATGGGTACCGATCCAATTAATGGCTTTAAAATGGTACAAATGGTTCTGGCATCAACCTCAGCATTTGCAAAAACAAAATGCTGGACAGGAAGTATTCAAGACTCCTCTCTGGAACTTACAACTTGGACTTCAAAAGATAAAGAAGCCAAACTATAACAGAGAATGGGTCGACTTCTAAATACAAAACAACACTATAGATAAATTGCAGCAAAAACTCTCCTGCTATCCTTTTGTCTCTATCAAAATTAACTACAGCAAACTGTAAAATAGAAGGCTGAACAGAAAGTCTTCAAGAGCCCTCTCTGGAAATTACAATCGGGTCCTCAAAAGGCAAAGAAGCCCACATGTAACAGAGAATGGTCGACTTTACACTAACAGCATCTGCAATAATTTTACAGCTAACTTTTTTCTCTTGTACTGGCTGAAAAAATGGAATCTCCCCCTGGCTAAACTAGGCCGGAACCCTTATATCATGGCTAGAATCAAGCTGTTGAAGAGTTCAGTGGGAGGAATCGTCACCGGTTCGACTCGCCAAATGTTACCAAAGAGTCTGTTCCTGCATCCTCCTGCCAAATTCCAACTCGTTCATCATAACTGACTGTTCCATATTCCCCCAACGTTACCAACAGGCCATTCATACTTATCCAAACGTGGCAACAAAACTATGCCAACTATGATACCTTCCATAACGTTACTCATCTGCCAAGACAGAACTAAAGAACCAAAAGAGCGTTATCAATGCATCTGTTCATTCCCTGAAACATGGCATCAAAAGTGTACTAATGAAAAAACCATTTTGAAATGTCCCCGCGTGAAGGCATTACGGAGGTTTTTAGTCATCTGAGCTTCTGCTGTTGCGGAAGAGGACAAGCAACGGGCTCCGACGAACTCTATCTCAATCGGCTGTCGGTTGGTTTTAGAGTCGGAAGTCTTGTTACTTTGGTTTCCACAGTTGCGTATGGTGCACCACTTCTTTTTCTGATTCCGCCGAGTTATTTCACCGATCTTTTAAGTTTTGGGCTTCCGCCGTTGCGGCTACCGGAAGCATTGTTATTCTGATCAAGCTTGTGCCCATCGTTGCAGCTGCCAAAATCCTTTATATCTCCACCGTTGCAGCTCTTGTTCTGCTTTCGACTTCCGATCCGTCCGACATCCGTTAAGCTTCCGTCGTTGCAGAAGGGGAAATGCTTCCGACCGCCGATCCTCATATGTCTTTTGCATCCAGTTATCCCCGCGGACAGACTAGGAGTTTGGCCTCCCGCCGTTGCGGACAGAGATGTGCTTCCAACCTCCGATGTTGCGGAAGGAGTTCTCTTCTGACCTTCGATCTGCGTATTTATTTTTGTCATCTGTTTGTTTTCATGTGTAGCTTCTAAGAACCATGTACCATATTGGATATTCAAAGAGGAATAATCTGCCAGATCAATCCTCCCCGTTGGAGAGCTTTTGGACCACCAAAAGCCTGAATTATTCTGCAAGTAAGTGAGGGTAAAGTTCCCTCACCTTTCCAATCTCCATACATCCCGCCTTGCTTAGAATCTGCATATTAGTCTCCTTGTCCATGACCAAAGGAGGTTCATACCATTTAAAATTCTTTGCATATGCGACTGGAGATAAGCTCAAACAGAAAGAATGTTTACACTTCTTTTCAGAGGTCTCAAAATGATCATAAACAGAATTGAGCTTTTTACCTTTCAATATTCCCTTGGTGATCTGCAACCAAATTTGCTTTTCAACTTCAAAAGGATGATGGTTTTCATGTCTGGCTTTGCAAATTGCTTGACTCGTCTCCTGCTGTTATTGCACTATCTACTGCATGGTTTCCTTTGCATCATGATGTTCACCTCTCACATCTTTTGTGCCAAAAGAAAAGTCCACATGTGACTTCAACAGATAAAAAAAACAAGTCTCGAAAGGAGATTTAATGCACTGCATGTGCTGCAACTGTTCACCCTGAACCTTAGGATGTTCATCACAATAATTTTGAAGAAATTGAATAATCATCCGATTCATGCCAAGATTTGGAAGAGGCATGCTTTGCTTCAACTGCACTTCATGATGTACATCTCTATTAAGTGATAATCTTTCAGGTCCTTGTAACAAAGCACCATACTCGGGAACATATTTAATTAATTTAATTCCATGTTCCACCAATGATTCACCTTTAACAGTTATTAATGCAAACTTCCTACTAGCATTCACTATCATTTTCATTTGACTTGTAGTGACTAATGCTAGATTTGTTTTCATACGATGTGCACGAACAATGTATTCCACACCACCTTTAAAAATATGATATTTGTTCTGCTCTCTATAAAAGACTGCTTTTCAGTCACACAAATATGGACTCCCAAGTACAATTCCACAAATGTCAAGTGGCACTACATCCCGTTCTACCTCATCCATAAACTTTTCAGTGATTGCAAATTTCAAAATACATTTCTTTGTAACTTGCAACTGTGTATCATTAGTAACCCAACCAAGAGGATAAGGTTTTTCATGAGGACTAGTAACTAGATTAAGTTTCTTAACCACTTCTTCCAATATCAAATTCACTTGAGAACCACTATCAAACAATGTATCAATTTTTGTATGATTTGTAATGACACGAACATGAAACAGTTCACTTCTTCTTTTATCACTTTGCATAGAAGTAGATAGCAGATTTGTACTTGTACTTGCACATGAATTGGAACTTGAACTTGCATCAATGGAAAGAGATATACCTTTATCTTTACCTCGGATCCCTATTGATGTGATCTTAGTCTCATCACCTGAATCAGATCCCAAGTCTTGAATTATTGCTGCAGTAGCTGCTTGATTATCCTTATCTTTGTTTTTATTTCTTCCCATCCACTTTGGCTTTAATTCTGGATGAATTTTCCAGCACTTTGAAACATCATGCCCTTTCTGACAATGTGAGCATGTGGGTATCTCACCCTTTTTCGTGATGGTAGCTATTTCCTTTCCCTTATCTTTGCTTTTATCTTTGTTGTCAAATTCAGATGAATTCTTCATAAACGAATCATCATCATGCTTACCCCTAGCTTCTAAATGTGTAGCTTGAGCACATACATCATCCAAATTACTGGGATTAAACATCAACAAAGTATGCTTCAAATAAGAATGCATGCCACCAATATATTTAAGAAGAGTTTCTTGCATATCCAATGCAACATTCAATGCAATAGCCCTCTTTCTAAATTCATGAGTATATTCCTGAATGCTTTGTCCTTTAGCTTGTCTAAAAGTTTGCCAACTCATTATTAGTTGTTGGACATGACCTAAAGGATAAAATTGCTTCCTTAATACTTCAATGAATTCATTCCAAACTGAAATAATTTTACAATTCTTTCGAAGATCCTGTTGAATCTTGCTCTCCCACCAAGTAAGAGCCATTCCACTCATTCTCAAAGTGGCCAATTGGATTCTGGAAGGGTCATCATTAATGCCCTGCACCCTGTAGTATAATTCAAGCTGCTTGATCCAATTGTCTAATTTTTCAGCATCTACATCTCCATTATAAATAGGTAATTCAAATTTTACATCCAATTTGAAATAAGGCATATTAGGACTTGCATTATTAGAAGTATGAGAAGAAGAAAAAGTCTATTAGGTATGAGGAGGATCACCATCACCTCCTACTCCTTTACCCTTTTCTTCCGACTTCACTTCTGCATCTCTGGATGAAAATCCTTCTTCTTTCTTCTTCCTTTCTGCTCGCTCATCGAGTAGAATTTCCATCATGGCTTTCATGCTCATAAAAGCCTCTAGAAACTCAGTTTTAGAAATAACAGGTTTTTCCCGTTCGGTGTGTCCTTCTTCTTCCCCTTGTGGAGAAGACATGGTTCTTGAGAATGTTCTCCTGGAGCCAATCTCAGGATCTCCTTCAACTAATTCTCCTTCACCAAGATTTAACCTGGACCTGGTAAGCATTCACAAAATTGCACAACAGTCAACCAGCTATGATACCAAATATGATCTATAGGACCTCAACTTTAGTGCATTAAAAGTTTGTTGTAAAAGAATGCGTGCAATAGGTTAATTAAAGGAACAACATTAACATAAATTACATGCTCAGAACAAGAATGGAGACAAGACTGATAAACAAATGGCAAGCAGAAAACAAAGAATCCAAAGTCACATATAGAAATTGATAATGGAGTTCATCCCCTCCACTGGGCTATGTCTCCGGGTCCCTCTCCAATGGGTACCGATCCAATTAATGGCTTTAATGGTACAAATGGTTCTGGCATCAACCTCAGCATTTGCAGAAACAGAATGCTGGACAGGAAGTCTTCAAGACTCCTCTCTGGAACTTACAACTTGGACTTCAAAAGATAAAGAAGCCAAACTATAACAGAGAATGGGTCGACTTCTAAATACAAAACATCACTCTGGATAAATTGCAGCAAAAACTCTCTTGCTATCCTTTTGTCTCTGTCAAAATTAACTACAACAAACTGTAAAACAGAAGGCTGAACATAAAGTCTTCAAGACTCCTCTCTGGAAATTACAATCGGGTATTCAAAAGGCAAAGAAGCCCACATGTAACAGAGAATGGTCGACTTTACACTAACAGCATCTGCAATAATTTTACAGCTAACTTTTTTCTCTTGTACTGGCTGAAAAACTGGAATCTCCCCCTGGCTAAACTAGGCTGGAACCCTTATATCATGGCTAGAATCGAGCTATTGAAGCGTTCAGTGGGAGGAATTGTCACCGGTTCGACTCGCCAAACGTTACCAAAGAGTCTGTTCCTGCATCCTCCTGCCAAATGCCAACTCGTTCATCATAACCGACCGTCCCATATTCCCCCAACGTTACCAACAGGCCATTCATACTTATCCAAACATGGCAACAAAACTGTGCCAACTATGATACCTGCCAGAACGTTACTCATCTGCCAAGATGGAACTAAAGAACCAAAAGAGCGTTATCAATGCATCTGTTCATTCCCCGAAACACGGCATCAACTGTGTACTACTGCAAAAACCGTTTTGAAATGTCCCCGCACGAACGCATTGTGGAAGTTTTTAGTCATTTGAGCTTTTGCCGTTCTGGAAGAGGACAAGCAATGGGCTCCGACGAACTCTATCTCAATTGGCTGTTGGTTGGTTTTCAAGTCGGAAGTCTTGTTACTTTGGTTTCCACAGTTGCGGATGGCGCACCACTTATTTTTTTGATTCCGCCGAGTTATTTCGCCGATATTTTAAGTTTTGGGCTTCCGCTGTTGCGGCTGCCGGAATCATTGTTCTTCCGATCAAGCTTGTGCCTGTCATTGCAGCTACTGGAAGCCTTTATATCTTTGCCATTGCAGCTCCCGTTCCACTTTCGAATTCAGATCCGTCCGACGTCCGTTAAGCTTTCGCTGTTGCGGAAGGGGAAATGCTTTCGACCGTCGATCCTCATATTCTTTTGTGTCCGGTTATCCCCGCGGACAGACTAGGAGTTTGGCCGCCCTCCGTTGCGGACAGAGATGTGCTTCCAACCTCCGATTTTGTGGAAGGATTTCTCTTCCGACCTCCGATCTACGTATTTCTTTTTTCCGTCCGTTTGTTTTCACGCGCAGCTTCTAGGAACCATGTACCATATTGGATCTTCAAAGAGGAATAATCCACCGGATCAGATATTTAGGAGAAATGAAGATCTTGTTGAAACCTAATGCAAAACTATTAAGAAAACGACTGTATTGCTTGAATCCGTGATACAAGGAGATTTTCAAAGAGGAGCTCGATAGAATGTTAGATGCCAAAATAATTGAGCCAGTTAAAGATTTGAAATGGATCAATCCCATGGTGGTCCAAGATAAGAAGATAGGTGAGGTTCGGATCTGTGTCAACCTCAAAAAATTGAATGATGCCTATATGCATGATCCATTTTTGACACCATTCACTGATGAGGTGCTAGAAGGAGTGGGCGGTGAAGAAATGTACTCCTTCATGAATGGATTTTTTGGATGTCTCCATATCGGGATTGTGAAATAGGATCACTACAAGACAAAATAATTTGTTACTGAGTGGGGTTATTTTCAATACAGTGTGATGCCTTTTGGGATGAAAAATGCACCTGCAATATTTTCCAGGGTTAATGTCACCGCATTCAACGATTTTATTCAAAATTTTATACAAGTTTAGATGGATGACTGTACAGTTTATGGATTAATCAGAGATCATTTGGTGAACCTGTGACTGATGCTGGAATGATGTCGACAACATTAGATCATGTTGAACTCAAAGAAGTGTATTTTCTGTGCACCAATTGGGATGTTATTGGAACACATTTTTTGCAAGAAAGGATAGTTGGTTGACCCCACGAAGATTTCACTAATTTTGAGTTTTCCACCACCGAAAAATGTGAAGCAACTGAGAGCGATACTAGGACACATGGGATACTATCGCAAGTTCATCTGGGGTTATGATGCAATCATGGCTCCTATTGAGCAGTTACTGAAGAAAGATGTGGTATTTATATGGAATCAGGAGTGTCAATGTAGTTTTGAGACATTGAATGTGAAGATGGAATCTGCACTAATACTAGTTTTTCCTGATTGGAATAAGGATTTCCATGTCCATGTGGATGCATCATCCATTGTGCTGGGAGTGGTTCTGGCACAGCCAGGAGAGGGGGATCTTGATCACCTAATTTCTTTTGCTAGTCATAAGTTGTCATGAACAGAGAAAAACTATACAACAACAAATAAGGAAGGTATGGTAATGGTATATGTGCTATATAAGATTCACCAGTATTTATTGGGTGGCCATTTTAAGATGTTCACGAACCATTCTGCATTGAAATACCTGTTCAATAAGCCTATGTTGGGGGGGAATATATGTCGCTGGCTACTTCTTTTTTCAGGAGTTTGATTTTGAGATAATTGCAAATCTGGATCGCTTGAATGGGGACCTATATCACTTATCACGAATTGATATACGAGAAGAATAAAAAACATCGAGGACGGGTTTCTAGATGTGCAACTATTTAGAATCGACATGGTTGATGAGTATTATTAACACATAGTTCTGTTTCTAGCGATGGAAATAATGCCAGAGGAGCTTAGTCAGAAGAAGTAGTTGGTTGTCAAGGCTGCGGATTTCTAGTTGATCATTGGACAACTCTATAAACTAGGAAAACATGAGGTCTTATGGTGATGTTTCCTACCACATGAACAAGGGCATATATTTGAAAAGGAACATGTGGGAGTTGCCGGTGGAAACTATGGAGGATGAGCAACCACTAGGAAGGTTCTCTGCACATGGTTTTGGTGGCCCACTCTACATGGTGATGTGATGGACTATGCACGAACTTGTGATATCTATCAAAGAACTAGGAAATCGTCAAGAAGGGATGAGATGTTGCTGGTACCTCAGTTGACATTGCAGCCATTTGATAAATGGGCTGTGGACTTCATGGGACCAATCAAACCACCTGGAAAGAGAACTGTTGCGAGGTATATCATTACAGTGACAATTTATTTGAGAATATGAGTGAAGGCTACACCTGTTGTAGATTGCACCGCTATGATAGCAACGAGGTTCTTGTTTAACAACATTGTCACTAGGTTTGGGTGCCCAAGGATATTGATGAGCATCCAAGGGATTCACTTCATCAATTGCACAGTCAGTGCATTGACAAAAGAACTTTAGATATAGCATAAGAAGAGTACCTCATATCATCCACAAGTGAATGGAACGGTGGAGGCATTCAATAAGGTGTTGGAGCATGCACGGTTAGGAAATAGGACCCCAAAGCAATAACATATATATAGTTAAATCATTAAACAAGATGAAAAACACATTAAATACATTACAGAGAGACACAGATATAACATGGTTCACCCAAACGATGGGCTACGCCCACATAGAAATTTATGGTCCTTTTATTACCGTCTAGAAAGGTGAAGGGATACAACCTGCAGCAATACTGTTGCACTTCCTCTTCATGCTCTCACAGTCTCTCCCACACAATCACAGATATTGTTTA
The DNA here is from genome assembly GCA_001517045.1 of Pseudotsuga menziesii. Taxonomy (NCBI): domain Eukaryota; kingdom Viridiplantae; phylum Streptophyta; class Pinopsida; order Pinales; family Pinaceae; genus Pseudotsuga; species Pseudotsuga menziesii. Next base: position 770,929 of record LPNX010773364.1, on the reverse strand, counting down.
CAATTCTACAATACAATACACAGTCATTTTATAATCCTTTCTTTTATAGGGTAAATACCATGGGAAAATACTACAGTTAACCCAATACCATGGTTTCTCAAAACTATTGGCCAAAAAACATCCCAAAAAATTTCTCAGGGGCTTCGCCCCTGAACCCCAAAGTTGGGGAATGAGTGTACAGTAAACCTAGGGTACAAACACAGCTAAATAATATCTCTGGATCTAGAAGATCGAGCTTCATAACCAACAATATCCCACTTGGATACTGATCACAGTAAGTCCACTGTTGTTGCACTATGCTCTGGACCTTCGAATTCGCTAATTTCTTATTTTTTACTTTCATGCTTGAAGGCCAACAGAAACCGAGTAGGAACTCAGTTTTTCTCTGGTTACTCCCTTTGTTAAAATGTCTGCAGGATTCTGGCTAGTATGTATCTTTTCCAGTTTTAACAGTTCTTCATCTAGAACATATCTTATGAAGTGGTACTTGAGTTGTATATGTTTAGTATTCAAATGAAAGGCTGATTTCTTTGCAATATGAATGGCACTCTGGTTGTCACTATATAGCCTGATATTCTCCTACTTCTTACCCAATTCCTCCATGAACATCTGCAACCAAATCATCTCCTTAATAGCCTCTGTAGCAGCAACATACTCTGCTTCCATTGTTGAAAGTGAAACAACTTGTTGCAGTTTTGAAATCCAACTTACTGTTGTTCCACCCACAGTAAACACATACCCTATGGTGCTTATACTGCTGTCTTTATCACCAACCATATCTGCATCAACATATCCCTGTAGAACAGTGTCTGAACCTCCAAAACATAATGCATGAGAAGTGGTACCTCTCAAATACCTGAGAATCCACTGTACTGATTTCCAATGCTCTTTACCTAGATTATTCATATACCTAATCACAAATTCCACTACATGTGCAATATCTGGTCTTGTGTGCACCATGGCATACATCAAGCTTCCAACTTTTGATGAATAGGGAATCTTGGACATGTAATATATCTCTTCCTATGTCTCTACACACATCTCCTTACTTAGTTTGAAATGGATGGATAAAGTTGCACTAATTGGTTTTGCATTCTGCATTCTAAACCTCTGTAGCACCTTTTCTATGTACTCACCTTGAGACAATGTCAATTTGTGATTTTTCCTATCTTCTATTATTCTCATACCAAGGATTTGCTTTGCAGCACCCAAATCCTTCATCGCAAATTATTTAGATAGTTTTATTTTGAGCACATGTATATCCTGCATGTTAGACCCTGCAACAAGCATGTCATCCACATACAGTAACAAGATAATATATCTTCTATTATCTATCCTCTTGAAATAAACATAGCATTCAGAATGACATCTACTATAACCTTGTTCTTTCATAAACTTATCAAATTTTAAATACCATTGCCTTGGAGCTTGCTTCAGGACATACAAGCTCTTCTTCAACCTGCAAACCAAATTCTCCTTCCCTTTGACCTCATACTCCTGTGGCTGCTGCATATAAATATTTTCCTCCAAATCCCAAAGGAGAAAGGTTGTTTTTACATCTAATTGTTCAAGATGCAAATATTCTACTGCCACTAGACTTAAAATAGTTCTAATTGAAATCATTTTAACAACAGGAGAAAATATTTCATCAAAGTATATACCTTTCTTTTGTGCAAACCCCCATTAGAGGAAATTTCAACTCAAAATGGGCCTCGTAAAAAGAATTAATAAAATAATATTTATTAATTTTGGAGGAAGAAAAGAAAAAAAAAACTTTTTTGTTTTTATTTTTGACATATCTCCCCAAGTTTTTACTCAAATTTAGATCGGGAGAGCTCGTTGGATGCAGAATTAAATTCCGCATCCAATGAGTACCACATCATCATCACGTTTTTTAGGTATTTCTTATTTTTGGGGTAGCAGGGTCCATTAAAAGTGTGCCGAGTGGGTACTCGTTGGATGTGGAATTTAATTCTGGATCCAACGAGCTCTCCCGATCTAAATTTGAGTAAAAACGCAGGGAGATATGTAAAAAATACAAACAAAAATAGTAGTTTTTTTATGATACCTATTAAGTTAGTGATTTGTTTCTTCAGTTTTTGTTTGATTTGTATTCTATTTCAAGCTACTCATTTGCTTTAGTTTGGTTTTTTGCTTCTTCTAAGAAAATTTTTGGTTGTTATGTGAAATTTTGAACTTGGCCTTTATATTTTTGCTTTATTTTAGATTCTTTACGTTTTGGAGGGGTTTTTAAGAGTCATCATGTCAAATAATGGACTCACAAATTTCATTACAAGCATACTCATCACTCAAATAGATTTTAAACTTCATGCAAAATGACAAAAAGTTGTAAAACAACGCCAAAATAGGGTTAATTTTATTCTTGTAGTGCAAGTGGGAAAAAACAACAAAGGAGCGCTACAAGAATATCGTGATTGATAATTCCTCAGATTTTTTTAGCAAAATTTTGGCATATTTTCGAATGGTGAGTGACTAATCACATGATTTGAAGAGTTTGCTATGTGCTGTCTCAGGAATCATCATGAGAACAGGTGGTTTATTGTCGTGAAGGAATATTGTGGTCCTCATCAGTTATAATGCAGCTCCCCATGATAGACAGCCACATAAACCGACTCTGATGAGAAGACAGTTATTCCTTATCTTAATTTCGAAGCTGAAAACTCATAGTGCACCGATGATTTAGGCCAAAAGCCCAGAAATGTTGTTTCAAAGCTTGGTTGGGGTTTTTGGAGGTTACCTGGAAATTAGGGCTTCCTAATTTCTTTGCCTGCAGTCAAATGGGATGTTGAAGGACACTTGTACATCCAAGGTAAACAATCTGACAACTCAGGCCATGATTTTAAGGAATTACAGTTGAGCATTTAAAGGTATTTCGCGCTAAGTCATTATTGATGGATAATTTGGGGCTTTCCTATTTAAAGCTGATTTTTCAAAATTGATTAAGCCAGATGTTAATCTATGCCTTAAAAAATGTGTCTATCGAAGAAATACGGAGATTAAGAGTATTGTTGAGGGATTAGGTGAAGAATATAAATTTTCATATGAATATGACCCTGTCAAAGTTTGAAAGTTCGATGATGTGAAAAATCATGCATTTTATGATGTTCAAACTTCATAAATAAGCCTGTTACTTGTGCAAAATGTAATGGAGGAGCAGAACTTTTGAGATAGCCTGAAGACCTGGTTTCAGTGCGTGCTAGAGAGTTGATTAGTTTGGTGTTGAAGTCAAGTTGAAACAGGAAAATGAACAGAGCATGAGGTTGTTTTTCTTGTCATTACAACACAGGGATCTTCATTATACAGTACAAAGAGGGTCTAATATTTGAATGAGCAGTGTGCATAATACCTAGTTTTCATCAACATTTTTCAGTTACTCTGAGAAACTTGTAGCTGAGATCATATTTGCAAAGTCTTACTGTGCAGAAAATTGTTCAATAAGGTGGTACCAGAAGGGTTCGAGGTTTAATTTTGGTATTATTAAAAGGTTTATTATGTAGGCTGGAGTACTCTGAAGGTCCTAGATCACTTATACCTGTGACTATATTAGTAAACTAGAAGAATCATTTAGGGAATATTGAGGAAGACAAGTTATTTAAGCCTGTAAGGTTTGAAGAAGAAACAATATCTATCAGGTCATCAATCGAACCCTAGAAGCCATACAATTTCCAGCTATTGCAGATAAATGGGTAAGACTGGCAAGGTGAATAGAGCTGAACCTACTGATATAACTTGGATTGAGAAACTCCCTAAGTGTGTTGAACTTTTCCAACAGGCTAGCTGGCTGAACTTCTTCAAGAAAATAGATGGTTACAATTCTGAAGTTTCCTGTTGGTTTGCACAATGTTACAAAGATGATATGGTGGTGTTTGATACTTTGAAGTTCAGATTGACAGTAGACCTAGTAGTAGAGGCTATAGGAGTTAAGAATGAAGGGGAAATGTGGTTTAAGAAAATGCCCTTCACCTTTGAAGCTCAGAAGTATTTATTACCAAATGTTACTCCAGATTGGAACAAGGGCATCTTAATCCAGAACTTCAGAAGGGAATGGGTCTAACCTATCAGAATCCTGCAGATTTATATAACATGTGAGGGCAGATATGCTTTTTTTTATAAATACCACTTCAGATTTTTGCAGCATATGGTGGGGGTGTCCAAGATGAGTCTTCCCTTCTTCCTGTACAAAATCTTGCAAAAGATGTCCAACAAAGTTAAGGGGCATATAGATCATTCTTCACAATCAATTTTTCACCATGGATTAATTAAGTTGATCATTAGCACTGTCCTACAAGCTAAATAAAAAAATTGGGATTTTTTCCTATTCTGGTCAGGTTTTCAAATGAAACAAGAAGATCAACAAATCAAGAAGCAGACAGATAAAGGGAAAATCCTTGTAAGGAAATTAGAACAAAAGAAAAAAACTGAAGACAAAGAGGAGGTGAAGCCTGAAGGAGACTCAGAGCCTATGAAGACTAAAACTCAAATACCTTCAGCTAGTGTTAAAGGCAAGTATTCATTGTTTACAGAAGAGGAAGTGCAGCCTTTGAAACATTTTACACCAGCAGAATTTTCCAATGAAGTTAAAGCTGCTGTTCCAGAGGAGGTTGATGTTCATGAAGAGGAGTTGCAGACCAAGCAGAGGAGTCCTATTACCATTCTGTCAGATGATGAAGGGTATTTATTAGAAGAATATCAACCTATTTCTAAAACTGAAGATAAGGATGAAACATGCAGAGAATTCTTCACTTCAGAAATCAAAACAGTCAAACCTAATAGGAAGAAGAAGAAAAAGCTTGAAGTGATAGCCCCATATTGTAGGCCTAAAACCAGGCCAACGAATAAGCTAAGGTTGAACATGAAGAAGCTGCTCAATCCTAGATTGAATACCCAAAAGGTGACTGTCCTGGATGATATTTCCTCAGATAAAGAACCATAAATTGATGAAAGGAGCATTAGAAGAAAGAAAACAACAACTGCAAAAACTTCACCTTCTCATCCTACAAAAGTAAAAGGATCATCACAGTTAGTAAAGGAGTTAGGCCAGCCTGAGCCTAAACTATCTACCATGTTTTTTGAAATAAGAAATGAACTCTTAGAGCAACAGCAGGAATAAAAAGCTGAAGTACCTCCTGTTGAAGATCAAGAATGGGAAGATGAAGATGAACTCATACTTAGGCAAGCATGTATTCTGAAAGATCCTAAGATTCCTAATATATCCATAGACATGTTAAACAAATATGCAAACATGTTTAAGAAGTTTGACATACCTTGGATGCCTAGTTATGAACAAGAGATTATGACAGAAAGGTCATTCGATTCAGATAATGAAAACTTCCAGAAAACTATTAAGCAGTACAAACAGCAGATGAACTATATGCAAGAGATCAATGAGGGGTTGGTGATGGTAAATAGAAGGCTTAGAGAAGATCTACAGGATGTTAATGAACATTTCCAGGAGCTGACAACAGTATCTAAAGAGGTTCTAAAGAGAAAAAGAACCATTGACTTGCAATGCACAGAGTTGAAAGAGATAGTCAAGGACTTGCAGCAGAAAAATGAGGAGCTCACCAAAAGGATAGCTAACTTGGAAGAGAAGCAGAGGCGAGCTAGGAAGAAAGTTCAGGAACTTGATGGTATAGATTTGCTTGCTGAGGCAGAAAAGGACTTATGAGTCAGTTGTTCAATCAGTTATTTGTTATTTTTTTTAGAAACATATTAGTTAGTGTTTACTATTTTTAGAAAATATCATGTTTTGTAATGTTGTACATTTTACTTTATCTCATCGAGTTGATGAAAGGCAGTTAGGGTTAGATCCCTAACTGATTTTGTAAAGAACAGTATTTAGAGAGGTTAGAAAGTCATTGAGAGGGTTCAATTTTTGGGATAGCTTCAGGAGGTCTTCAGACTTGTTCATGATTTAAGTATCAAAACTCTTGTATGCATTTGATGATGAAATTATGAGATATATGACACTTTTCACCCTTCAATTCTGTGTTGGCTTCATTGTTCAGCTTGTTTAGTTTATTAATTGATATACTCATTACTGGTTTATGTTTATATGCTGGTGATGGTTGTCTTTTATGAGTGAACCTCAACATTGTGTTCTGTTAGATCTTGTTTAATATATTATGCATCTTTATCTTCTTTTGCTTATGATTTAGTTATTATTTTACTCATGAGTGTATTCCCTGCTGGTTCCCAAAGTTCACAACCAAGAAAACATTTCAGAAACCCTAAATCCAATTTACTTTATTGATTTTATTTTGAGATTGTGTTGTCTTGTTTCTTTGGCCTTGGAAATAATTTCTGGCACAAACATCTTTGGCGCCGTTGCCAGGGATGAAGTTGAAGCACATTTTCCCTGGGATACTTATCTATTTTACTGGTTTAAGAGGTGGACTTAAACCAACACTTTTTGAAGGATATTTTTCACCAAAGTTGTCACAGTGGCTTCTAGAGGAGTGGGAACTAGAAATAGACCTACTTCACCTTTGCAGTTGGGTGTGACCGACCCTGAACAGATTTTGAGGACAGCAAGAAAGATTAAAAGATCACAATCATTACCCTCTTTATCTAACCTTGAGCAGTTAAATGAATCATTAGCTTCATCTGTGGAAAAGAAAGAAGAAGAAACTTCACCTTGGGTAAAACCAACCATTCTTGATAGCAGTTTCCAAATCTTTACCAATCCTCAATCTTTTATAAAAGCTAAAGCTTCCTCCCTTGGTAAAATACCTCTTTTTCAGTTGAAATTAGGAAAAAGCTATTTCCAATCAATTTACAGTCAAGCTTCTTCATCTTCAAAACCAGTTAGTCCAAAAATGGCAGCTCAAAACCCTCCCATAGATATGATGGACCGGATGGTTGCAGCCAGATATGTACCATTGGTCTTACCTCAGCCTTTAAATGCACTGCCCGGAGGAGATTATCAGAAGTATTTTCCTAGGTTCAATGGAGAAGGAGAAACAACATCTAAAGAACATTGGGAAGCTTTCCTACGTTATGCTGATAATAAAGATATTGAGGCTAAGGATGTTTGGATGAGGATGTTTGTCCAGAGCCTTGATGGAGATGTGAGGAAGTGGTTTAGAGAGTTGCCTGCCAACTCTATTACTATTATTGAAGAACTCCGTGATCTCTTTATGAGACAATGGGGTGATACAAAAGACCACACCTATTACACAACAGAATTTGGAGCTCTTAGGAGGAAGAAGGATGAAACAATTGCAGATTTTTTGAAGAGGTTCAACAAAATGTATAGTAGGATTCCTGCCGAGATAAAGCCTACAGAAACATCAGCTAAATTGACATATGAAAATGCTTTTGATCACGAATTCTCTTTGTTACTGAGAGAGAGGAGGCCTATCTCTTTGTTGAATATGCAGGATGCTGCATTGGAGGTAGAATCCAACATACTGGCTTCAAATAGACTTAAGAAGGAAACACCTCAGCAGCTGTATGAAAGAAAAGGAAAAAAGGAAGCAGCTCCAGGTGCTTCATCTTCACTTTCTGCTGAAGGGAATTTAGATGAAATGGCTAAGTTGGTAAAAATTCTGACTGCAAAGTTGAACAAATTAGAGCTTGAGAAAAACTCCAACAAGCCTGCTCCTGAAGGTGAACAAAATCCAAACAATCAGAATCAGTTCAAAAGGCAATTTGCTTCTCGTTTTATGCCTAGGGAACAAAGGAACAATGATATCCAGCGAGAAAGAAGGGAAAATGAGGACCAAAGAGTGGCACCACCTCTTCAGAACAATGTAGCTGATGAGGAGGAAGTTGATGAAGAGTTGCTCTTTGAAGAGACTGATCAAGATATGAATCATTTTGCAGATGGATTATCTGGAGGTTTTGTTACTAAGGAAGATTTCCTGAATTTAGAATATTATGATGTTGATATATTTGAAACTAAAGATGATCTAGGCTTGGCAAATACTGTTGTAACTACTGCTGTTCATCAAAATGAACCTAAGAAGACTATAAATCTCAGATCAGGCCCAAAACAGGTGGTCCAAGCCCAGAAGAAGAAAGCAATTGTTCCTGCTGCAACTGCTCCTGCTAAACAAACAATTGATCCTGTGACAGAGAAGAAGCAAGCTGCAGAAAAATCAAAGAAAACAATAGAAGTTGAAGAGGTAAATAAATCTGTCCAGAATTTTAGTTTGGAGAATGAATTAGGAAAGTTAAAGATTCCTGTACCTTTAACTAAACTGATAAGAAATCCTTCATATAAGGAATTAGTCCTTAAAATGATTAATCCAACCAGCAATCAGCCTGTCTCTGACACCGTTAATTTGCAAGAGGAGAGTCCTAAGATTTTCATTGGATCAGCCTTGGCTGAGAATACTCAAAATGAAGCAGGAGCTTCACCTCCTTTCTATATCACTTTGAAAGTTCATGAACAGACGATACATAATTGTTTACTAGATTCAGGAGCATCCCACAACTTGATGCCAAAGGCTGTTATGGAAGCTCTGGGCCTGAGTATTACCAAACCATATCATGATTTGTATGCCTTTGATTCCCGAGCATTGAAGTGTTTAGGAGTAATAAAATATATGGTTGTTAGTCTGGCTCAGTTTCCCATGAAAAGTGTGATAATGGATGTTGTGGTAGCTAACATTACACCAAAGTTTGGCTTACTTCTTTCTAGGTCATGGGAAAAGAAGGTTGGAGGAACCTTACAAATGGACCTATCATATGCCACCATACCTGTGTTTGGTGGAGAAAATAGAAGATTGTACAGAGAGCTGCAATTTGCTTACATAGTGACAGATGATAAAAACCCCACAAATCGCCCATTGTACTCTGTTGATAAAGACCTTGGTACGTGCATGTTACATTTCAGTGACGAGGATAATTCTGTTGGTCTGTTACAAGTGGAAAAAGAGTAGCCAGTAAAACATAGCAGAGAAGAAGAAGATTAGCTATGGGAATTGTACTTTGATGGATCTTCTTGTAAAGAAGGTGCTGGTGCTGGAGTTCTTCGTATATCTCATCAAGGTGAAACAATAAATCTAATGTACAAACTTGAGTTTATTACTACAAATAACACTGCTGAATATGAAGCTTTACTGTTGGGATTAAAAGCTGCCAAAGATTTTGGCATTCAACAAATTTCTGCATATGGCGACTCCGAATTGGTTGTTCAGCAGGTGAAGAGCAACTATCAAGTGAAGCAGGGTTTGCTGAAAGTCTATCGGAATGAGGTATGGGATGCTTGAAAATTATTTTATAGCATTTAACATCACTCATATTCCAAGGAATCACAATGAGACTACAGATTCTTTGGCCTTGGCTGCCACACACTTCAGAATCCCTAAGACCACTCAGTTAAGGTATCCCATAGAGGTGAGGTACAGACCCTCTGTACCTGATAATGTGAATCAATGGAAAGTGTTTGAGGATGAAATTGAGATCAAAAGGTTCCTAGAGCTTACATATGAGTTTTCAAATTCTTGGATTGATGAGGATGAGGATGAAGAAGATGGACAGGTAGATGAGTTTGCTGAAGATGAGATTGTTGGACATAAAATTATTGAGCTAAAGAGCAACTTCATTCCCAAAGGTTTGGTACTTCTGGAAACAATATTTACAAAAGAGGACACACCCTCAAAGCCTGTTGTTCAGTCTTCAGAAGAGAATGTGATAGATTGCAATATTGGTTCAGCTGAACATCCTAGAATGGTCAAAATTTCTAAATCATTAACAGCTGAACAAAGAAATAGGTATATCAAGCTGTTAAAAGAGCATGTAGATGTTTTTGCATGGTCTTATGAGGAACTAAGAACTTATGATACAAGAATCATACAGCATAAGGTGCCTTTAAAACCAAATGTCAAACCTTTTCGTCAGAAACTACGGAGGATCAATCCAGCTTTGTTTCCTGTAATTGAAAAAGAAGTGAAAAAACTGTTGGATGCAAAGATAATAGTGCCTCTCAGGTATTCTTCCTGGGTTGCTAATCTGGTTCCTGTCAGAAAAAAAAATGGGGAGATCAAATTATGTGTTGACTTCAGAAATCTAAATAGATCATCACTAAAATATAACTATCATCTTCCTAAGATTGAACAAGTATTGTAGCAGGTGGTTGGGGCACAAAGGATCTCTATGGTGGATGGTTTCTCAGGGTACAATCACATTGCAATGCACCCTGATGATAAGGAGAAGACAAGCTTTACAACTCCTTGGGGGACATTTATGTATGACAAGATTCCCTTTGGCTTGATGAATGCTGGAGCTACCTTTCAGAGAGCAATGGATATTGCCTTTGTGGGAGAAAAAGATAAGTTTGTGGTTATCTATCTGGATGATATTACTATTTTCTTGCAGTCAGATGATGAGCATTTGAAGCATTTGAGGCAGACCTTCCTGAAATGCAGAAAATTTGGTCTTTCTCTAAATCCAAAGTAGTCACATTTTGTTGTGCAAGAGGGTAAACTACTTGGTCACTTGGTGTCTGCTGATGGCATCAGAATAGATCCTGAAAGAGTCAAAGCTATACTGAAGATTAGTTTACCTCGGAGTAAAAAGGATGTTCGATCATTCATTGGCAAAATCAATTTTCTATGGTGGTTTATACCCAACTTTGTTGAAACCATTAAACAGATCACAGCCATGATGAAGAAGGATCAAGAAGTCAGGTGGACTTCTGAGGCAAAGGCTGCATTTGAGAAAATTAAAGTAGCTCTTACTGAAGCACCAGTATTGGTAAGTCCTGATTTTACCAAAGAATTCCTTACTTTCTCATTTGCATCAGAAGACACAATTGCAGTTGTCTTACTTCAGAAGAATAAATAAGGATTGGAACAGCCTATTGCCTTCTTCAGTAAAACCCTCAGAGATTCTGAACTGAAGTACAGTATATTGGAAAAGCAGGCTTATTCTCTTGTAAAGGCTTTGAAATTTTTCAGAATTTATGTCCTGCATTCAAAAGCTATTTCATTCGTTCCAAATTCTACTGTAAAAGATGTCTTAACACAGCCTGATAGTGAAGGGAAAAGAGGCAGGTGGATTGCAAATATTATGGAGTATGATGTTGAGATCAGACCTACCAAGCTTGTCAAGGGACAAGGCTTATCCAAGCTGCTAGCTGAATCAAACTGTCAGGAACTGGGATTGCATGTCATGGCCGAAGAATCAGTTCCTAAAGAAGATCAAGCAATACTGGAAAAAGAGAAAATCATGGACTACTATTCATCATCACAATGGTATGCAGACATTGTTCATTTTCTGTTATTTTTGCAATGTCCTGAGCATATGGATAGGAAGGCTACTAGATCTTTAAAACTTAAAGCTACTAAGTACTATTTAATGGAAGAGCAATTATTCTGGAAGGACCCAGGAGGTATTCTGCTAAGATGTTTGGACAAATCAGAGATTGAAGGAGTGATTTCTGAATCTTATGAGGGTGCTTGTGGAGGGCACAAGTACTGGAAGACAACAGCCTACAGAATTTTAAGAGCTGGATACTATTGGCCTTCCTTGTTTGTAGATGTTTATCAGTAGGTAAGGGCCTGTGTTCCTTGTCAGAAGTTTGCTGGAAAACAGAAATTGTTTTCTTTGCCTCTGAAACCCATTGCAGCCAATGCTCCTTTCCAGCAATGGGGTATGGATTTTATTAGAGATATAAATCCAGCTTCCTCAGGGAAGCATCATTGGATCATGACCACAACAGAATTCTTCACAAAATGGGTGGAATCCATTTCTACTAGGAATGCTACAGACAAGGTAATCATGGATTTCATTGAGGAAAATATCCTGAGTAGGTTTAGCTGTCCTCAGAAGTTAGTGACAGATAATGCTAAGGCCTTCAAGTCTAAGGAAATGGTAGCATTTTGTGAAAAGAATGATATTATGCTGAAGCACTCAACTCCTTATTACCCCCAGGGTAATGGCTTGGCTGATTCCTCTAATAAGAACATCATTCAGAGTATCAAGAAGTTGCTGAAGCATAACAAAAGATCATGGGATTCAATGCTGAAGTATGCATTATGGGCAGATAGGATCACAGTGAAACAAGCAATTGGAACTTCTCCCTTTCAGTTAGTTTATGGTATAGAAGCAGTTTTCCCTGTTCAATTGGGGATCCCAGTGATGAAATCTCTCCAGGATTCCCAGGAGGAACCAGATGATATGCAGAGAAGGATTTTTGAAATGATAGAATTGTAGCAGAACAGGGAAAAGGTGGATGAAAAGGCACAGTTGTATAGATCCAAGATCAAAAGCAGATTTGATAGAAACATCAAAGAAAATACTTTCGCAGTTGGTGACATGGTTCTAAGGTGGGATGCAAGGAAAGAGCAAAAGGGTAAGCATGGTAAATTTGACAATCTCTGGTTTGGCCCTTTCCTTGTGTCTAAAGTTTTGGAGAATAATACTTTTATCCTGCAGTCTTTGGAAGGTGAGGAGTTGTCCAGTCCTGTTAATGGACGATTCCTCAAGCACTTTTACAGTCTATAAGGGGATTTTCACTTTTCATTGTACATACCGGTGAGTGAAGCATAATAAAGACTCCATAGGCCAATGGAAGTTTTGCAGATAGGTAGATAAGGTAGCAGATAGAAGGCACTGGTGTACAGGTTCTTGAAGCCTCTCAGGGAGGTATTCATCCCGCAGCTGGAGCCAGATGTTAAGTCAGTGATTTGTTTCTTCATTTTTTGTTTGATTTGCATTCTATTTCAAGCTACTCATTTGCTTTAGTTTGGTTTTTTTGCTTCTTTAAGAAAATTTTTCGTTGTTATGTGAAATTTTGAACTTGGCCTTTATATTTTTGCTTTATTTTAGATTCTTTAAATTTTGGAGGGGTTTTTAAGAGTCATCATGTCAAATAATGGACTCACAAATTTCATTACAAGCATACTCATCACTCAAACAACTTTTAAACTTCATGCAAAAAGACAAAAAGTTGTAAAACAACGCCAAAATAGGGTTAATTTTATTCTTGTAGCGCAAGTGGGAAAAAACAACAAAGGAGCGCTACAAGAATATCGCGATTCATAATTCCTCTGATTTTTTTAGCAAAATTTTGGCATATTTTCGAATGGTGAGTGACTAATCACATGCTTTGAAGAGTTTGCTATGTGCTGTCTAAGGAATCATCATGAGAACAGGTGGTTTATTGTCGTGAAGGAAGATCGTGGTCATCATTAGTTATAATGCAGCTCCCCATGACAGACAGCCACATAAACCGACTCTGATGAGAAGACAGTTATTCTTATCTTAATTTTGAAGCTAAAAACTCATATTGCACGGATGATTTAGGCCAAAATCCCAGAAATGTTGTTTCAAAGCTTGGTTGGGGTTTTTGGAGGTTACCTGGAAATTAGGGCTTCCTGATTTCTTTGCCTGCAGTCAAATGGGACGTTGAAGGACACTTGTACTTCCAAGGTAAACAATCTGACAACTCAGGACATGATTTTAAGGAATTGTAGTTGAGCATTTAAAGGTATTTCGCACTAAGTCATTATTGATGGATAATTTGGGGCTTTCCTATTTAAAGCTGATTTTTCAAAATTGATTAAGCCAGATGTTAATATATGCCTTAAACAATGTGTTTGTCGAAGAAATAAGGAGATTAAGAGTATTGTTGAGGGACTAGGTGAAGAATATAAATTTTCATATGAATATGACCCTGTCAAAGTTTGAAAGTTCGATGATGTGAAAAATCATGCATTTTATGATGTTCAAACTTCATAAATAAGCATGTTACTTGTGCAAAACTTAATGGAGGAGCAGAACTTTTGAGATAGCCTGAAGACCTGGTTTCAGTGCGTGCTAGAGAGTTGATTAGTTTGGTGTTGAAGTCAAGTTGAAATAGGAAAATGAACAGAGCATGAGGTTGTTTTTCTTGTCATTACAACACAGGGATGTTCATTATACAGTACAAAGAGGGTCTAATATTTGAATGAGTAGTGTGCATAATACCTATTTTTCATCAACAGTTTTCAGTTACTCTGAGAAACTTGTAGCTGAGATCATATTTGCAAAGTCTTACTGTGCAGAAAATTGTTCATAAGGTGGTACCAGAAGGGTTCGAGGTGTAATTTTGGTATTATTAAAAGGTTTATTATGTAGGCTGGAGTACTCTGAAGGTCCTAGATCACTTATACCTGTGACTGTATTAGTAAATCAAAAGAATCAATCAGGGAAGATTGAGGAAAACAAGTTATTTAAGCCTGTAAGGTTTGAAGAAGAAACAGTATCTATCAGGTCATCAATCGAACCCTAGAATCCATACAATTTCCAGCTATTGCAGATAAATGGGTAAGACTGGCAAGGTGAATAGAGCTGAACCTACTGATATAAATTGGATTGAGAAACTCCCTGAGTGTGTTGAACTTTTCCAACAGGCTGGCTAGCTGAACTTCTTCAAGAAAATAGATGGTTACAATTCTGAAGTTTCCTATAGGTTTGCACATTGTTACAAAGATGATATGGTGGTGTTTGATACTTTGAAGTTTAGATTGACAGTAGACCTAGTAGCAGAGGCTATAGGAGTTAAGAATGAAGGGTAAACGTGATTTAAGAAACTACCCTTCACCTTTGAAGCTCAGAAGTATTTATTACCAAATGTTACTCCAGATTGGAACAAGGGCATCTTAATCCAGAACTTCAGAAGGGAATGGGTCGAACCTATCAGAATCCTACAGAGTTATATAACATGTGAGGGTAGATATGCTTTTGTTTATAAATACCACTTCAGATTTTTGCAGCATATGGCGTGGGTGTCCAAGATGAGTCTTCCCTTCTTCCTGTACAAAAGCTTGCAAAAGATGTCCAACGGAGTTACGGGGCATATAGATCATTATTCACAATCAATTTTTCACCATGGATTAATTAAGTGATCATTAGCACTGTCTTGCAAGCTGAAGGAAAAAATTCAGATTTTTTCCTATTCTGGTCAGGTTTTCAAATGAAACAAGAAGATCAACAAATCAAGAAGCAGGCAGATAAAGGGAAAATCCTTGTAAGGAAATTCGAACAAAAGAAAAAAACTGAAGACAAAGAGGAGGTGAAGCCTTAAGGAGACTCAGAGCCTGTGAAGACTAAAACTCAAATGCCTTTAGCTGGTGTTAAAGGCAAGTACTCATTGTTTACAGAAGAGGAAGTGCGGCCTTTGAAACATTTGGCACCAGCAGAATTTTCCAATGAAGTTAAAGCTGTTGTTCCAGAGGAGGTTGCTATTCATGAAGAGGAGTTGCAGACCAAGCAGAGGAGTCCTATTACCATTCTGTCAGATGATGAAGGGTATTTATTAGAAGAAGATCAGCCTATTGCTAAAACTGAAGATAAGGCTGAAACATGCAAAGAATTCTTCACTTCAGAAATCAAAATAGTCAAACCTAATAGGAAGAAGAAGAAAAAGCTTGAAGTGATAGCCCTATATTGCAGGCCTAAAACCAGGCCAACGAATAAGCTAAGGTTGAACATGAAGAAGCTGCTCAATCTTAGATTGAATACCCAAAAGGTGACTGTCTTGGATGATATTTCCTTAGATAAAGAACCAGAAATTGATGAAATGAGCATTAGAAGAAAGAAAACAGCAGCTGCAAAAACTTCACCTTCTCATCCTACAAAAGTAAAAGGATCATCAAAGTTAGTAAAGGAGTTAGGCCATCCTGAGCCTAAACTGTCTATCATGTTTTTTGAAATAAGAAATGAACTCTTAGAGCAACAGCAGGAAGAAAAAGATGAAGTACCTCCTGTTGAAGATCAAGAATGGGAAGATGAAGATGAACTCATACTTAGGCAAGCAGGTATTCTGAAAGATACTAAGATTCCTAATATATCCACATACCTATTAAACAAAGATGCAGACATGTTTAAGAAGTTTGGCATACCTTGGATGCCTAGTTATGAACAAGAGATTATGACAGAAAGGTCATTTGATTCAGATAAAGATAACTTGCAGAAAACTATTAAGCAGTACAAACAACAGATGAACTATATGCAAGAGATCAATGAGGGGCTGATGATGGCAAATAGAAGGCTTAGAGAAGATCTACAGGATGTTAATGAACATTTCCAGGAGTTGACAATAGTATCTAAAGAGGTTCTAAAGATAAAAAGAACCGCTGACTTGCAATGCACAGAGTTGAAAGAGACAGTCAAGGACTTGCAGCATAAAAATGAGGAGCTCACCAAAAGGATAGCTAACTTGGAAGAGGAGCATAGGCGAGCTAGGAAGAAAGTTCAGGCACTTGATGGTATAGATTTGCTTACTGAGGCAGCAAAGGACTTATGAGTCAGTTGTTCAATCAGTTATTTGTTATCTTTTTGGGAAACATATTAGTTAGTGTTTACTATTTTTAGAAAATATCATGTTTTGTAATATTGTACATTTTACTTTATCTCATCGAGTTGATGAAAGGAAATTAGGGTTAGATCCCTAACTGATTTTGTAAAGAACAGTATTTAGAGAGGTTAGAAAGTCATTGAGAGGGTTCGATTTTTGGGATAGCTTCAGGAGGTCTTCAGACTTGTTCATGAGTTAAGTATCAAAACTCTTGTATGCATTTGATGATGAAATTATGAGATATATGACACTTTTCACCCTTCAGTTCTGTGTTGGCTTCATTGTTCAGCTTGTTTAGTTTCTTAATTGATATACTCATTACTAGTTTATGTTTATATGCTGGTGATGCTTGTCTTTTATGAGTGAACCTCAACATTGTGTTCTGTTGGATCTTGTTTAATAGATTATGTATATTTATCTTCTTTTGCTTATGATTTAGTTATTATTTTACTCATGAGTGTATTCCCTGTTGGTTCCCAAAGTTCACAACTAAGAAAACATTTTAGAAACCCTAAATCCAATTTACTTTATTGATTTTATTTTTAGATTGTGTTGGCTTGTTTCTTTGGCCTTGGAAACAATTTATGGCACAAACAATACCTATCCCCAAATTTATATTAAAAAAGTGTCTAAGACCTATACGGTATTTCAAATTAAAAGAAATTTTATTGGCTAACACATGATGACATGGAATTTGAATCAAAGTTAAAAGTCCCATTTTGAGTTGAAATTTCCTCTAATGTTTACAAAAATTCTATCCTCTTACCGCTTATTGCCTCCATCTTCTTCGTTCAACCTGCAAACCAATTTATTCTGCAATGCCCTTTTTTCTATAGGAAATCGAACCAAATCCCAATTATAGTTTCTTATCAATGAGTCCATCTCCTCATTCATGCCTTGCTCCCACTTCTTTTTGGATTCTACCTGCATTACTTATTCATAACATTATGGTTCACCAGAATCAGTCATTAATAAATAATATAGTGAAGGAGAGAATCGTTCATAGGGTCTACTTAACCTAGTATATTTTCTTATAGTTGTAGGAGTTTCAGGTACCTGCTGCTGCTCTTGATTTTCTGGTGCCTTTGGAACTTCATTTTCTTTGATTTCATCAAGCACTATGTACTCTTTGTTTTCCTTTTACACTTTCCTTCCCTGCAACTGATATTTGTACATAACATTTTCATTGAATACTACATCTCTACTCCTAATGATTTTGCGATTTTAAAAATCCCATAAGCGATAACCAAAATCATCAACCCCGTATCCAATAAAGGTATATTTCTTGGATTTAGCTTCAAGCTTTGTTCTATCATCTTTATCAATATGGAAAAATGCTTCACAACCAAAAGTTCTTAGAGATGAGTATTTTACCTATTTACCTATCCATGCCTGCTCTGGAATCCCACCATCCAAAGCGCTTGAAGGCCCTCTGTTTATTAAATAAACAATAATGTTTACAGCATCAACCCAAAACAGTAAGGGAAACCCTGCATGCAATATCATACACCTTGCATGCTCCATGATAGTTTTGTTCATCCTTTATGACACACTATTTTCTTGTGGTGTTATAGGGATTGTCTTCTCTCTTCGAATCCCATTGTGTGAACAGTAACTGTCAAACTCCTTGGTACAATATTCACATCCATTATCAAATCACAGAAATTTCAACCTTTGTCCTGTCTCATTCTCAGGAAAATATTTCCACTTCTTAAATGTATCAAACACATCATACTTATGTCTAATGCAATAAACCCAACTTTTTCTAGTTGCATCATCAATAAATGTAACATAATAATGAGAGCCACCAAGAGATTGTACCTGAGTTGGTCCCCATACATATGTATGTAAGCTCTAACTTTTCACTCTTCTTTTGTTTCCCAACCCTGAGAAATATAACTCTATTATGTTTTCCATAAACACAGTTCTCACAGAATTCCAGACTTACTTGCTTCAGATATGTAAGCAGTTTCCTTGAGTGGAGAATTTGCATCCCCTTCTCACTCATGTGGCCAAGCCTATGGTACCACAAGGTTGCACCAGTTTTTTGGAAGCTATAGAGATAGAACAATCAGTATTGTTAGGACATAAATATAGCATACCTACCCTATCTCCTTTTTTTATTACCAGTGATCCTTTAGTGATCTTCCATCGCGTTTCTCCAAATGTAAACAAACAACCGCTATCTCCCAACTTCCCTATTGATATCATATTTCTTTTCATAGCAGGAATGTTCCTTACATCCTTTAGGAGTCCTTCACTTCCATTATTTAACTTAATCTGTACCTTACCCTTTCCAACAATTTTACATGGTTCATCATCCCCCAATAAAACATGTCCAAAATCACCTTGAACATAATCATGAAAGAATTTCCTATGGGGTGTAGCATGACATGACGCCCCTAAATATACTACCCAGTAATCGCTAGTATTATCTAATGTAATAATCAAATCATCTTGTAACACATCACCTGCTACATTCACTTCCTCAGTAGTCTCTTGTTGCCTCTCACCTTTCTTCTTTGGTGCTCTGCAGTCTTTCTTCAGATGTCCTTTCTTACCACAGTTCCAGCACTCTATTTTTCTAAATATGGACTTGGATCTTCCCTTTTTAGACTTGATGGGATTTATTGGGCTCCTTCCTCTCTCATTTTTTCTCCCTCTTCTCTCCATGGTCAACGCATTACCTGATGTCTCACCTATTCTTTTTCTTCTCATTTCCTCGCCAAGAATAACGCCAACAACAAAATCAAACTTAAGAGTGTTTGAACTAGGGGCAGAGTTACTTATGGCCATGACCAAGATATTCCAGATTTCTGGTAATGAGCACAAGATTAGAAGATCCATAACCTCATCATCAGAGTTCACTTTCACACAAATTAACTAAATGGTAAGTGTATTAAACTCATTTAAATGGTCAACACCAGATCCACCTTCCAACATCTTCATATTAAATAAATGCTTCATTAAAAATATCTTGTTGGAAGCCGAGGGTTTTTTGTAGAGATTACCAATGCATTCATCACTCCATCTGTTGTTTTTTCTTTTGAAATGTTGAAAGATATCAATAAATCTAGGCACAACCATATTGTTCCCAGTTTATTTCTATCAAGAACCTCCCATTCTTCATCCTTCATAGTCTCTGGTTGTTTTTATTTTCCGACCAACAGTAGGTACAGATCCTTCTGGTACAAACAGTCCTCCATTTGCTTCTTCCATAACTGATAGTTTTGGCCGTTAAAATCTTGACCTTAAACTTTCCCTCTTCTTCCATTGCTCCCACTCAAACCAGGAACCCTTCTTTCCCGCGAGTTTACCAGCCAAATATACCTTTTCGATCTAATACCAATTGTTAGAAAAAAGTACCGTAGAGAAATAACAGATATATAGTTAAATCATTAAACAAGAAGCAAAACACATTAAATACATTACAAAGAGACATAGATATAACACGGTTCACCCAAACGATCCACACAAAAATTGCCAATCCTTTTATTAGTGTACATAAAGGTGAAGGGATACAATCTGCAGCAATACCGCTTCACTTCCTCTTCATGCTATCACAATCTCTCTCACACAATCATAGATATTGTTTACAATGCTACAATACAATACACAACCATTTTATAATGTTTTATTTTATAGGGAAAATACTACGGTTAACCCAATACCATGGGTCCGCAAAATTGTTGACCAACGAACATCCCAAAAAAATTTCTCGAGGGTGAAAGTTGGGGAACAAGTGTAAAATAAACCCGAGGTACAAACACAGCTGAATAATATCTCTGGATCTGGAAGATCAGGCTCCAAAAGGAATAGTTCTTAAAAAGGTATGCAATGTGAAACGCGATGACTGGGATTTGAGGATTCCAACAGTTTTGTGGGCATATCTCACCACTTGCAAAATATTGACAGGGAAGACACCATTCAAATTAGTGTATGGGAAAGAGGTGTTCATTCCTATGGAGTACATTGTTCCAAGTTTGTGCATCACCGTAGCGATAGTCATGGACTATGAAGCAACATTAGAGGAGAGACTAGCACAGTGAGTGTAGCTTGAGGAAGACCACTTTGTCACAGGTTTTCACCAATGCGTTGAGAACGATCCACAAAGGTCTTGGCATGATCAACATATTAAACATAAACAATTTCAACTAGGAGACCTGGTACTAATGTATGACACAAGTTTTTGAAACATCCAGGTAAGTTACAAATGTATTGGCTAGGTCCATATCTCAATAATTCCATTACTTCAGGAGGTGCAGTTCAGTTGCAGCAGTTAGATGACAGTTTCAACAAGGAGACCTTGTACTGATGTATGACAGTAAGTTTGCAAAACATCCAGTTAAGTTACAAATGCATTGGCAAGCTCCATATCTCATTAATTCCATTACTTTAGGAGGTGCAATTCAGTTGCAGCAGTTAGATAGAGCGATGTTTCCAAAGTTAATGAATGGTAGCAAGATGAATCCCTACAAGACGAGCCCAAAATGGCGCGATGCTTGAGGCACTGCACGATCAAAATAAAACAAAAACAAAAAAAGGATATTTTATGCATGAAATGATAGTTAGAAGGATGGGGCACCGAGGGAAGGACATGCGCAAGTAGTAGAGTTAGTATTGCAATTGGGAGGGCATGTCACGATAGTCGCAAGGCTGGGACATAGTCAAATCAGTAAGAAATGAATATAGTTAAAGCATTTTATTGGCATTTCTTGTTGAAGAGATGCATATTTATGGCTGATCTGACCGTTGGATTGACAGGATCATCGGCGGATTTAGGTGATTAATGCATGATTTGGTCGAAATGATTAAAGATGATTTGGTCATGATTAATATTTGATCGAATTGGTGCTATAAGAAGGGGTTGAATGCAACCAACATTCACCATTGTGTAAGACTTAAAGTTGATAGAGTTACATAATTGTCGTAGAGTTGATTCGTTGAGTTGAACGATTGTGTTGATTGAGTTGAGTTGCAGATTTGACACAGAAGAGTTGTGTTGTTGTTTTCAGGAATTTCACACCTTCTACAGATAGAAGTTGTTCCTTTGGTCTGAATGGTTCAGATCCAGAACAAATAAGTTATAGCAAGGCTGATAAACTTCTCCTAAAATCTACAGACACCTAAAATACAATCTTCATAGATTGATGTGATCTTTCACCTATGGCAAAGATCTCCAAGAAGTTACCTGCAAAAACACATCAAACAAAAAAGATCAAAAGTACCAAAGTATTATCTATAGATCTATATTGGTTACTAAGGAGTCCAATAATAAACATGCAAGATTATACAAGACAAGTTATATGGGAAGAAAATCAACTTTGCATTTGTGAATAATGAATAGTTACAACCTGTGCCTTAGTTTTGAATTCACTCCTTCACAAAACTAATATCTTATCCCCAATAGCTCCAACTTGCTCTTTTATGCTCACTCTAATGAATCAGGCCATAATGTCAAATTGGTAGCATGAATTTTCTCTCTGTCAACCATGGGGTATGATCCTATTTATATAGGCCTCAAATGGATAGGGATGGTTGATATTTTGGCGGGTGAGGTGGATAGGAGATCCACAAAGAAGCACTAGCACAAAAGCGCATATTTTTCCACAGAGGTTTTCCATGTTTCTTACTTTTTGGTGTAAAATCCGATGTAACAGGAATGAGGCGTCGCTGTATCCACGCCTAGCCATCGCTGTATCCACGCCGGGACTCTTAGACATCGCTGTATCCATGCCTAAACTCTTGGACGTCGCTGTATCCACACCTGACCGTCTCTATAGCGACGGCACCGTCAATTCCAAAGAATGTTCTCCCAGAAAAGTATGGACCTCTTAGGGTTTTTATGAAATTGTCTCCCAAGATGGATCTCACCTTTAATCTTCTCTAGCTATGGTTACTATGAGGTTTTTGGTGAATATTATTGGTCCATCCCATATTTTATAATTATTTTTCTTTTGATTTTCTAACTTTTTTATGACTTTGTTCACCTCATACCATTGCGTACATTATGGTGACTTAGTTAGGTGTGGGATCAAGAGAGGGATTTAAACCTTGGAATAATTGAAGTCTTGGTGTCCTCGTGGACATAATAAAATTCACCTCTATCTAAGTTATCCAGTGAAGTTTCCATGAAATTATTTTAAGATATGGAAAAGTTATCAATGTTTAAGTGACTAAGGTGAATTACATAAAAAGTTTTGCCACCCTCCAATTTCATCCCTCACAACCCCGAACGCATTTGCAGGTCCTCACAATTTCGTCCAACCCTCCAATTTGTAGGCCCCAAACGCGTTGGCTTCACAATTTCTGGGACCTGGAGAGAGTTGCTCCCCTTGGCTAGGAGCTCGAGAAAGCCCAGGTGAACGCATTTCCAGGTCCTCACAATTTCGTCCAACCCTCCAATTTGCAGGCCCCGAACGCGTTGGCTTCACGGTTTCTGGGACCTGGAGAGAGTTGCTCCCCTTGGCTAGGAGTTCGAGAAAGCCCAGGTGAAAACATTTGCAGGATTCCTATCACCCTCCAATTTCATCCACGAGCATCAAACATGTCTGGCCAGGTATGTCTTTTGGACTGATAGCTACCATCCGATTTTCAGTATATGTTAAAGTGAATTCGGTTGATGAAGCGTTCCAGTCACATATCTAGATCGAGACTGATCTTTTAATGCTTCCACCTTTGAGTTTGAGACCCTTTTGGGTTCTATCCTCCTTGTGGATTCAGATTCACACTGTCTATTGCTCGATTGGGGTTTCTGTGAATTCATGAAAATTAGCAAAAATGTAGAGGCTCTACGGACCTTGCTGATATTGTGCGACAGTGAGACTGATGCATTGCAGGATACTTGGAATGTTGTCTTAGAATGTGTTTCAAGGCTTGAGTATATCACGTCAACACCTTCTATTGCTGCAACGGTTATGCATGGTTCAAATCATATATCTAGGGATGCTTTGCTTCAGTCCCTAAAAGAACTTACTGGAAAACCAACTGAACATCTGTTTGTGAATAGTGTAAAGTTACCAAGTGATGCAATTGTGGAGTTTTTCACAGCCTTATGTGGTGTTTCAGCTGAGGAACTAAAACAAACCCCTGCACGGGTTTTTAGTCTACAAAAACTTGTTGAGATAAGTTACTACAACATGGCCTGGATACGCATGGTAAGGATTTGGAGCTGATTAATACATGTTTCAAAGACTTTAAATTACCCTTTGCTCTCATTATGTTGTACCTTTGTTAATTGAATAAAAATTTAAATTAAGTTTTGTGTCTTCTACATTCCTATTTTCCCCTTTTTCAGGTTTGGGCTAGAATATGGTCAGTTCTCTCACATCACTTTATCTCAGCGAGAATCCATCATGATGAGAAGATTTCCATGTATGCAATTGACTCACTAAGATAGCTTGGTATGAAATATTTGGAGAGGGAAGAACTTGCTAAGTTTACCTTTCAGAATGATATCTTGAAACCATTTTTTATCCTCATGCGAAATAGTAGAAGTGCAACTATTCGTACTCTAATTGTTGACTGCATTGTTCAGGTAAAAGTATGTGCCTATGATGCTTATTATCTAACAGCAGTGGATAGGCCTATATGTGTTCAGAATAGTTCTAAATGGAAGTATAATATCTTTAATTACTTTTTCCCATTGTATGTATCTAGTAGGTATTAATATGGGAGTTACTGTGCATCAGATGATCAAATAGAAGGTTGGTAGCATTAAATCTAGCCGGAGAAGTGTGTTTATGATATTTACAGCTGCAGCTGATGATGAAATAGAGTCCATTGCTGAAAGTGCATTTGAGAATGTGGAGCAAGGTATGTATGGTATTTTATTGTAATGGTATTTGATTCATGCAATAAAGTAGCTTTTATGAATTCAGACCTATGAGTTGGCTTGAGATACCGTTTTTCACAGCAATGCACAGACCATGAAGTGTGATGCATATTGATCTCATTTGAACTTTTAATGCCATTTGTGCCTTAGCTTAAGGAACATCATTAATCATCTCATTTTTGTTAGAAGACACTAACATGTCGGTTTTGTAGTGGTCTTAGAACACTTTGATCAGGTTGTGGGGGATTGCTTCATGGACTGTGTCAACTGTCTTATTGGATTTGCTAACAATAAAAGTTGTCCCAGAATTAGCTTGAAGGCCATTGCTCTGCTTCGTATTTGTGAAGATCGGCTAGCGGAGGTATGTAAAAGAGATCCTTTTTAAAGTTATGCCAACAATTTTGATTAATAAGTATTCATAACAATAGCAATAAATATAAGTCAGGCATTGTTACAAAACTTTTGTAAATACCTTGTTATATTAGTGCTTCTAGCTGGTATACATGTTGTTAAAAACTTAAAATCATATTCCATTTCAGCCAGAGAATTGACCATACGTTTGACACTATCAAAATTTTCTTCTGGCAGTTGCCTAGGAAATTGAGTTTGTATTCAAACTTTGGATCGAGTAATGAAATCTGAAAAGCACTGAATTTTCAGGTTGTTTATTGAAATTTAAATTTCAGCCCGATTGTCAATGACTTCTAGAATTTATTATATTTAAATTCTATTTATGATTAGTAGCCCAGAAACACAATAGGTCCTAAATGCCTCTCGTGCCACAAATCCATGTATTGGACACATAGGCCCAGTGTCTCTGACATATGCCCTATGCTGGGTGCTTATCCCACATGTGGACACAGAGGATCTGCATGTCTTCCAGTGGTGCACTACAGAGGTGCATTAAAATGGATTTTAGGGCTTTTAATGCATTGCAAATGCTATGATTTTATGAGTATATGGTTCAATTATCTATATGTATGAGATATGGTTTTAGTTTATAATTTGATTCTATTGTGTTTGATCATTTGTTGTAGCTCTATTTTCTAAATGTTCAAGAAAGTTACATCTGTATGACTGTATTTCATTTCTAATATCTATATCTATATATATATTATTAAGGTACTCTATGTATCCAGTTTTATGGGGTCTACGTACCCATAGCAGACACTTGAATCCCTATGCCTCCCTATCCTTGTGTCACGTGACTTAGCTTAGTGGTAGTTTTCTATTTTGCTGTGTACTTTTTCATATCATCTTCTTTATTGTATTTTTTGGTCTTGATATGTTAGGTATGTCTCATACATTGCAACTACAAAATCAAATGAAAAAGCTCCTTCAAGAAGCATTGTTATAATATAACCTTGTATATTTAGAATTTAAGAATGTTTAATATTAGGAATCTGCTTGCACTTTATACACTGACCATTTTACTGTTATAATATTTTTTGCGGGATATTCACTATGGACAGTTATGAAATCTTAGCTGAGCACTTGATTTTAGATTCTTAAGTCATCGATGTATCTAATATATTATATTGAATGCTTGCAAGGCCTAATTCCAGGCGGGGCCTTAAAACCTGTGGAAGTTATTGGCACAGATGCAGACACTGATGTAACAAAACATTATTGGTTTCCAATGCTTGCGGGATTGTTAGATTTAACCTCTGATCCTCGAACATAAGTGAGAAACTGTGCACTTGAGGTGCTTTTTGATCTGCTGAAGGAGAGAGGTCATAAATTCTCATCAGCATTCTGGGAGAACGTATT
Organism: Pseudotsuga menziesii; assembly: GCA_001517045.1. Lineage (NCBI taxonomy): Eukaryota > Viridiplantae > Streptophyta > Pinopsida > Pinales > Pinaceae > Pseudotsuga > Pseudotsuga menziesii. The sequence continues at coordinate 745,013 of LPNX010773364.1, read as the reverse complement.
TCATCGTGTATTGATCCCCATATTTGATCAAGTGAGACATGCAGGAAAGGATGGTAATCTTCCTGCTTCTGGGGATCAGTGGCTTCATGAAACATGTACTCATTCCCTTCAACTGCTTTGCGATCTCTTCAGCAACTTCTACAAGGTTCTCAAAAAATAGATATTGCAAATTTATTAGATTCTCCCATTTTGTTATATTTTGGTTTACAGAGTTAAGAATATAGGCTGGCACAACTATGGAATCACTGTTTTGGCCTGTTGATGCACTATGTTGTTGTTGTTTGTTACTATGATCTCTTTTTTTAGGGATCTACATTCCCGAGGATGAGTACTTGTAATTTTACTTTTTTCTGTATCCCCTTACCCATTTCATTCAATGTGCAGGAAGTTTCATTTATGCTTCCATCCCTGCTGGCACTGTTGTTAGATTGTGCTAAAAAGCCAGACCAAGCTGTAGCATCAATCTCTTGTGGTGCTTTGGTACATCTTATAAAGGTTGGAGGTCACCAATTCAATGATAAGGATTGGGATACTTTATTGACGAGCATTCGGTATGAATTACATGTTTTATTTCCATGCATCAATAGTTATTTAGGATTACTCTTTGTTTGGGCCATATATAATTTTCAACTTGAATAATTTTTGTTTTAATTGTGGCCTACTTGTCTGTCATAATGGGCAGTGATGCATCCTACACAACACAGCCCTTAGAACTATTGAACACACAGGGTTTTGATTATACAAGGAAAACTATGAAAGGAGATCGAACTCCATCTACAACCGCTACTGATGGTGCAGGGTCAGATGGAGACACTTATAGCTATGAGAACGGAAATTCATTTGCCAGTACACCACAAAGAATTAGTAATGGTGATGGTCAGAGACATCAAAATCTCTCTGGTGTGGAAGTGTGGGTTCCAGATGGCCAAGGGAAGTCAAACCTTGAGGATTCTGAAGGTTGTTATGAAATTTCAGTTAATTTATTTACCTGTGTTGTTTAGTGTATTTTTTATAGACTTTCTTTATGTTTTATTAATTCCTTCTAAGCTTTTTTTAATATAGAACTACTTTCTTTTGGATCAATAATTTTATTTTTTTTTGGACTTATTGCAGGCATGTCATCATCATCAGTGGATGTAAGGTCACCCAGAGAAAATCTGTCTAAAAATCAAACTCTTGGCCAAAAAATTATGGGAAACATGATGGATACACTTCTGCTTAAGAATCTTACTTTTAAGCAAAAGGGGCGTGCAGGAGATATTCTAGTTCCAACATCGCCTACTCAGGTCTGCAGCCAACTCCTTTTAGGGTAGAATTTTTATTGGGATGGGACAAAGAGTGGAACATTAATGAACTTTATTATAATCCTCCCTTCTCAATGGAGAAAAACAACTATCTGGTCCTTCTACGTTGGTCATGTGTCATTTGTTTAGATCATGAATTGGTTTACTGATTTTTTTTCTGGCACTAGGGGAAGCCAGGTGTGTGAGATTGTGGACTCTATTGTAACCATGAAGAACTCATGGTGCAATTGGTAATCGACTTAAAATTCCAACTAAAATATTTCTCCCTTCAATTGCAATACTGTTGGTCCCTGTTACAAGTTTCTTTTGTGTTCCAAGTTTACATCCCTTTTCTAATCTCTTGGTGAAATTTTCTTGCTTCTGCTTAAGCTTCTTGTTGTATTCTGTCCATTGTCTTTCTACCTCATTAGTCAATGTCATGCCTCTTGTTT
>LPNX010773364.1:569238-742873 GCA_001517045.1 Pseudotsuga menziesii | reverse complement strand
GCTACTTCATAGTAAATGAACCCAGAGAAAAATCACTCACATATAGGATAATGAAGGCTGATGGGTTGGGCGTTGAAGATACATGGAAAGGCTATTCCTCCTTTAATACCAAATTGTTGTTGCCATGTGGACTGCACCTCCCTGTAACTGCTGCCACCTCAGTGAAGGCTGCTGGCAGCCTGCTGCTGCCTTTGTGGGCTGCTTATACCTTGGCAGCCTGCTGCTGCTACCTCAGAATCCACATAGTGAGCTCTGGTCCCACCACCGTGAGCTGCTACTGCTGTAGATATCCCCCACCATGAGCTCTGCTCTCATCACCGAGAGCTGCTGCTACTGTAACAAGCCTTGACCGTGAGTTGTAGCAGCTTTGATGCTACTGCTCCTCACCACTGAGACTACCCTCCACCATGAGCTGCTATGTGCTATGAAGGAAGAAGCCTAGCAGGCTTGGAGCTGCCACACTTGGGAAGAGATAAAGAATAAAAACCTAGCCACGAATTTTCCTCAGTCAAACACAACTGCGATGAAGAAGACTTCAGTCAATGAATTGTTTTGGAGTAGTCAAGTGATCTTGGATGATGATAACTCCCATCTGATGGGAATGATGAAGCAGAGATGTTGCTGATAGTTGTCCATTGACACAAACTAGTAGAGGCATTTGAAGAAATGGTTGTGACTACTTCAGTAAAGAAAACTTCAAGAATCCAGCCATTAGAGCATATTGATGATGGAATCCCACTAAATTTTGTTTTATGCCATGTGAAAATCAACCTTAGATAACGACCTTTTGAATTGTTGGAGCAGGGTCCCACAGCTACAGAAGAAGTTGCTAGTTTTGGCGGAAAGATAAGTTTTGGCAGAGAGAAGTTAAGACAGAGCTACGACGCCGTAGCACGTTTCCAGCTGGAGAGCAGAGCTGGAAACCATGACTTTTAAGATAGAAAAGTCAAGAAGGCAATGGTACCTGAGCGGCCTAGAAGAGAGAGCTCAACCACTGCATTGAAGGCAGCGACGGAAGACAGGAGGGCTCAGTGACCCTCATAAAGGAAAAGGAGCAACGAGGATGAAGCATTGAAGGCGAAGGACAGAAAAGCGAAGCGGTGCATAGTACCCATGATCAGTGCTAGGAAGCATGGAAGACTGCAGAGAGTTGTGGTGTGACGGAAAGCGGCTACCTCAAGTACAGATATGGCTGACTGTCACTAGTTAGGTTTTGGGTTACTGTTGGGACAGGCCCACAGTGTTGTAATGGCACGACCTTCGGGCTGCCTATATAAGAATATATTTTGTATTGTAAAAGGGTTGTTGGTTAGTTGGTTGACGGGTTGAAGAGCTAGTCATTTTGTTAGTAGTGTTTTGCAGACTATTAGACTGTTGTAAAAGCCTAGCTATGGTTCTGTTATTAGCAGTAGCAATCTTACGATAACCAATAGCTGGCTTATAGATTATGCATGTAAATATCCGCAGGGATCAACAGAGAGGGAAGAGTATATTGCAGGAGAACAATATAGAAGAAAAAGAGATCTAAGAGAGAAGATATTAAGCTGCATATGCGGTGTAGTAGAACTGTGTTTTACCTTCCCCTGAGCTATAATAAAAACACAGTTATGTGGACGTAACTTCCATCCTGGAAGTGAACCACGTTAAATCAGTGTTATGCGATTGGTTTATGTGTTATGTTTATTTATGCATTTCTCAGTCAGTTTATGGACTTTGTTTACAGTTTAATGAATGAATGCATTAATCAGTTCTCAGCAATAAAGAAGGATAATTATAGGTTAACGTCTTTGGCACGCTGTTTATGGTTCATTTATGCTCTGTGTAAAATGGTCTCTATTGTTGTATCGAATAGCCTTGTATGTTAAGTCTTTCACGTCGACACGAGCAACGCTAAGTGCACTAAACCACGGAGGTAGGGTTTCATAGAGAGGTGATACCACACCGGCAGAGGAGCTGTGGTGCGCGATACTGCAAGTGAAGGACTTAGCGTTGGGCAGGATCTGCGTGTCGCACTGTGCGCGGCGATGCGATAAGGTTGGAGATATAGCGGGCCTGAGAAAGTGCGCGCCACAGGAAAGGATTACGCGGTGGTACAAAAGGAATATCTTGCGGTTAGAAGAGCTGCGAGGTGGGGAAAACATGCGACGCGAGCAGGAGATCTCGCGAAGCATAGAGGAGAGACCGCAGCTAGAAGAGATGCCGTGCCACCAGTGGGATTGCCACAGAACCTGGTCCAAGACGCTTGATTCCTTGGCCAACCCATTAGAATCACTTCGGGTGAGACTTCAGGCCGCTTTTTAGTCTGTCGCTGAAAGGGCCAGTGATCTAGGGGTGTTGTTGGTTGATTATAGTAAACCCGGGTCTGCTCATAGCAGCCAACAAATGGTTTCGTTGCCGGTTTTGAACAACTGAGCGCTAATGTTCTGTTGGCATCCCACCAGAGAAGAGTTTCACTAGTGGCTAGATTCAAACCTAAGGGAGTTTGCCCAGAAAGAAAATCAGAGCCCTAAATTGAGCACAGAGGCCTGGTTAGAAAAGCATATCGCTTCAGATATACATGCTATATTTTTTGCAACCTATGGAAACGAGCTTTTCGACTGGTTATCCAAGTTGATAGATAGGAACATCTTCAAGAAGAAAAGAAACATTGTCTGGACACCGGAGCTGATTCAGACCATGCAGAACCTCGATAATTCCCTGACGAGAGCAGTAGACTTCTGGCTTGCGAGTGTGCTAGGAGGCTTCGTTACAGAATTTGCAGTTGACCAGAGAAAAAGCTTCAACGAGGCTGAGTGGTACTTCTTCAAAGTATATCATGGTAAGTACCTAAAGTCTCTAAACTTGTCCATTAAGATGCTGCTACATGAAAAAGGAATAATGGACATGGTTTCAGATGAATAAGTAAAAATAGTAATGTCACAAGAGTTTGAAAGTGATTTTGATGACATTGGACGCACACGTAGTGGCAAGAAATATAAAGTAAATTTAAACTCTCCTGTATTTGGAGATAATTCAGACAATACTAGGCAGCCGAGTCCTAGTACCACAGAAGAACCAGAGGGGTGTATCCCTTACCAGCCCTATACTCCACAGAAACAGACCGGGACCCAGAGTAATCCCGTAGGTACTCCATCCAGTAGTTCACAGACAGTCCCTACTGCCATTACATCACCTTCACCTACACCGCTGAGTGGTAGCAATCCAGTCAATGAGAACCCACCGTAGAGAAATAGAATGGGAGATGATATGAAGCTACCTACCTTTAAGGGTACAGGAGCAGAGGACCCGGAACAACATTGGTTCCTATACAAAGCCATGTGGACCATTAAAACAATCCACGACGATAATCTTAAGCTTGTATAGTTAGTCACTACACTCAGAGATCGAGCTTTAACATGGTACATAAAGTATACCACTGTACCTAAGACACTTGCCCAAGTCAAGAATGCCATGATTAAAGAGTTTAAGAAACCTAAGTCTGAATCTCAGTGCATAATAGAGCTTGAGGACATTAAGCAGCTACCATCAGAATCAGTATGGGACTTTGACCAGAAATTCAAAGCTCTTATAGACCAAGTAAGTTTTGAGTTTGCGCTGGAGCAGCATAAGGAATGGTTTATTGCAACGCTGATCCCTCACATCAGAGTGCCACTGATGCAGCAGAAACTCCAGACGTAGGATGACGCGTTGGAGATGGCGATGAAGCTAGAAGCTTCACCTTTAGCAGAAACCAGTGCAGGCATGAAAACTCTACAGAACCAGTTGGCCAATATCATGTTACAGATACACGAACTTAAGAAAGGAAAAGAGGTTATGCAAGACATATGGTGCTTACGATGTAGAGCACAGGGTCATACCAAAGACAACTGTCCAGTCTTCGCAGAATATCTAGCGTCAGGGGCTCCTAACCCCTTACCACGAACACAAGGGCCATGGTGTGAAATATGCAAAACACAAGGACACCCACCTTAGCAATGCCCCTTGCTTTAGAAGTATGTACAGACACCTAAGAACCTATACTGTGTCTTCTGCAGCTCTGTCAGACATGATGAACAGAATTTCTGAGCCTATGATCTCATGTTAGATAGAAAACATGACGTATACAGAGTCCAGTCAGAAACACAGGGTCCAGCAGCAGGGCCACAGCCTGATCCGACGTATGGTGGCCGGGGAGGAGGATTCAGAGGACGAGGCCGTGGAGGAGGCTTTGCAAGAGGAGAGGGTTTTGTCCGTGGTCGCGAACCAATCACTTGTTATAACTGCGGAGTTGTAGGACACTATGCTAGGGACTGTCAGAGCCCCACTACTACTTGTAATTACTGCAAATCTTATGATCATACCATAGAGGAGTGTCCTACCTTGATAGCTAAGATCAAAGATACTAATCCAACGGTACACCAGAACATCCAGCTTATTGTTGCTAAGCAGGAAGAGCCAGAACCAAGATTCAATATTGTGACTCGCAGTGGTGCTTCCACCAGTGGGACATTGCAGGAGACCGGAAAGAACACAAGTCAGGAGTGGGTACGCAGAGCTCCTGGTAAAGCAACAACACTCAACCTACAGAAGAATCAAGAGACATTTCATGAAGCCAAGGCTTCCTTCCATGAACCTACACAACCAGGACCGCAGGTACCGCCATCTAGGGGTGTACTACAGCAAGCACCTTGTGGCGATAGCCCAGAACAGATACCGCAGGCTACCACATCGGGAAGATACTACGAGGAGGAGTCGACAGGAAGTATACAATCCTTCCTGCACAGTTGTTTGAAGCTCTTGAGAAATGAAAAAGCTATCGGCGAGCTACAGCGCATCATAGATCAATGTCAGAAACCTTCTCTCTCAGGCAGTGCACACCGCGTTGTTCATAATATTATAGGACATACAAGGACCAAAAGGGAGATGAAACTCACAGCACAGATTAGAGAGTTCGAAATGGACGAAGTCGTCTTAGATCTGGGATCAGAGGTGAATGTTCTAACTAAGCAGACATGGGAAGAGATGGGTAGCCCTCAGTTAGCCATCTCTCCTATCCACCTGAGATTAGCTAATCAGCAGCGAGTATCACCATTAGGTCGACTGCCACAGGTGCCAGTTGACATTGACGGAGTTCATACTTTTGTGGACTTCGAGGTTATAGAAATCATTGGCGACAGTCGACCATATCCAGTACTATTAAGTATCAATTGGGCGATTGGTAGCAAGGCTATCATCGAACTAAAGAGAAGACAAATGACCTTTGAGGATGCGCAGATCCGGGTCATCGCACCGCTGGATCGTTACCAAGGTCCTAGATATATCGAACCTATCCGAGCCGAGGAGGAAGCACATAACATGGATAGTCTCTACCAGATGATTGCGAACCAGAGTGACTACATCAATCCAACCACAGAAGGGAACATTAGTTGGCAATGCAACAACTCATGTGCATCGGATTCTGATATTGGTCTAGAGAACTGGCAGAACAGACTTTACAAAGTCTCAGCGCACAGATGTGCGTTTATGAGTAAATCACTGCGATGGATTGGCGCAGAGATCACTGAGATTCCATCATATCATGGTCTAACAGATATCCAGGAATTCCTTGAGCAGTTTGAGCAATAGATGCCTTACGAGCAGAGGATCGCAGCTATGGACCTTGCAGTACGAGCCACACCAGCAAGATGGTGGTACGCGCATAAAGAAAATATCGCATCATGGGATGATATTAAAAGATTGATGGCCATCATATTTTCGGTCGACAAAGAGTATGTCCCACAGAAGTACACAGGAGAAACTGACCCCAGGGCACACATTCAGACATGTGAACAGAACTGGTCGGACATTCCAGAGGATGAATGGGTTCACAGATTCATTCACACATTGGACACAGTTCCAAGGAACTCGTACACAGAGACCGAGTTGCGCAAGGGGACGACCACATGGTCACTTATGACAGATAGTTTCCTACTTACCTTCGCATTTGAATCAGAACATCCAAGTGTTGCTCAAGCCCTAGACATAATCAAGATCAAGATATTTGAGGACTATACCATCCCAGTGCAGGCTCAACCTGAGTGGACCATTCAGTTGCAAGACGCGCTTGAGTGCTATAACTTTGTAGCAAAACCAGACAATGGAGATAAGGATGAGGATGACGATCCTCGCAACACCAACATTCCAGAGTCAGAAGGAACTCATGATGTTGGGGGACCACAGTTAGAGATTCCAGCAATCACCGAACCTATCAAGATTAAAAAGATCAATATTGGCACAGATGCAGAACCTAAGTTTGCCTCTATTGGAGACTATTGGAATGACGAAACAGTAGGACAGATTGCAGATTTGCTACATGACTCTCAGGACCTATTCCCCACCAAGTTCACAGAGATGAAGGGAATAGTTGGAGACCTGGGAGTTATGAGGATACCATTGAAGGAGGATGCTAGACCAGTTAAGCAGTGCCCATATAGATTGAATCCGCGCTACAAAGAAAAAGTAAAGGAAGAAATCGATAAGATGCTAGCAGCAGGCATCATTGAGCCAGTAGAAGAAAGCGAATGGGTTAGCCCCATGGTCGTACAAGAAAAGAAAACAAAAGGAGACATCAGGATCTGTGTTGATCTGCGCAAGCTCAACGATGCATCGCTTCACGATCCATTTCCGACACCGTTCACTGATGAGGTATTAGACAACGTGGGAGGACAGGAGGTCTACTCCTTCACTGATGGGTGTTCAGGCTACCATCAGATCAGACTACATCCAGAAGATCGGTCCAAGACCACCTTTTCAACAGAATGGGGCTCGTTCCAGTATACGGTAATGCCCTTTGGTCTTAAGAATGCACCAGCTATATTTTCTAGAGTAGTCGTTGTTGTATTTAAAGAATACATTCATAAATTCTTAGAAGTATATTTTGATGATTGGACTGTATTTGGACTAATTGACAAGCATATAGGAGACTTAAGACTGATGTTAGAGAAATTTAGGTAGTACTAGATTTCTCTAAACTTGAAGAAATGTATATTTTGTGCACCATTTGGTATTTTGTTGGGTCACATTGTTTGCAGACAAGGCTTGATGGTAGATCCCGTGAAAATTTCCATCATTGTAAACCTTCCAGCACCCAACTCAGTCAAGCAACTAAGGACAGTACTTGGTCATACCGGGTACTACAGAAAGTTCATCAAGGGCTACGCAAAGATTACAGCACCAATGGAGAAATTTCTCAAGAAAGATGTAAAATTCCTATGGAACGAGGAATGTCAGCAGAGTCTAGACATGCTTAAAGAGAAGATGGTTACAGCACCCATCTTAGTATTTCTCGACTAGACTAAGACATTTCATGTACATGTGGATGCGTCTGGAATCGCATTAGGGGTTGTTTTAACACAACTAGGAGAAGGGGACATAGACCAACCTATCGCATATTCCAGCAGAAAGCTCTCGACAGCAGAAAAGAAGTACACCACAACTGAAAGGGAAGGCTTAGCTATGGTGTATGCGCTGTAGAAGTTTAGGCACTACCTGTTGGGTGTCCCGTTCAAGATGTTTACTGACCATTCTGCGTTAAAGTATCTGGTCAATAAGCCAGTGTTAGGGGGGAGAATCTGTAGATGGTTACTCCTCTTTCAGGAGTATGATTTCGAAATCATTGTGAAACCAGGAAGAATGAATGAAAGACCTAATCATTTGTCGCGGATAGACTTAGGAGAAGAGCCAAGTAACCTACATGACAATCTACCGGATGCGTCGTTGTTCTCTATCCAGATCGCAGATGAGTACTATGCCGATATTATTCAATTTCTCACTACGGGAGTAGCACCTGACGAGTTTACTAAGAAGCAAAAGAAGCAGTTGGTTGTTAAAGCAGCAAACTTCACCCTCATCGCAGGACACCTATACAAGTTAGGCCCGGATGAAGTTCTACACAGATGTGTGATGCCGTATGAAAAAGACGATATTATCAGAGAAGCAAACCAAGTTACATAAACTATAAAGAGAGTGTCGAAGTGATGCAGAAGGAAGTCACAGGACTTCGTGACAGGTTGCAGAGGGCTTCGCAGGAAGCCAAGGCAAAGCTGCAGTAGGAGAAGCCCGCTGCAGGTGGCTCGAGGATGAGCCACAAGTAAGTGTTAGGGGACTGTTGGAGTAGGGTCCCGCAGCTACAGAAGAAGCTGCTAGTTTTGGCGGAAAGATAAGTTTTGGCAGAGAGAAGTTAAGACAGAGCTACGACGTCGTAGCATGTTTCCAGCTAGAGAGCAGAGCCGGAAACCATGATTTTTAAGATTGAAAGTCAAGAAGGAAACGGTACCTGAGCGGTCGAGAAGAGAGAGCTCAACCACTGCATTGAAGGCAGCGGCGGAAGACAGGAGGGATCAGCGACCCTCATAAAGGAAAAGGAGCAATGAGGATGAAGCATTGAAGGCGAAGGACAGAAAAGCGAAGCGGTGCATAGTACCCATGATCAGTGTCGGGAAGCATGGAAGACTATAGAGAGCTGTGGTGTGACGGAAAGCAGCTACCTCAAGTACAGATATGGCTGACTGTCACTAGTTAGGTTTTGGGTTACTATTGGGACAGGCCCACAGTGTTGTAATGGCACGACCTTCGGGCTGCCTATATAAGAATATATTTTGTATTGTAAAAGGGTTGTTGGTTAGTTGGTTGATGGGTTGAAGAGCTAGTCATTTTGTTAGTATTGTTTTGCAGACTATTATACTGTTGTAAAAGCCTAGCTCTGGTTCTGTTATTAGCAGTAGCAATCTTACGATAACCAGTAGCTGGCTTATAGATTATGCATGTAAATATCCGTAGGGATCAACAGAGAGGGAAGAGTATATTGTAGGAGAACAATATAGAAGAAAAAGAGATCTAAGAGAGAAGATCTTAAGCTGCATATGCGGTGCAGTAGAACTGTGTTTTACCTTCCCCTGAGCTATAATAAAAACACAGTTCTGTGGACGTAACTTCCATCCTGGAGGTGAACCACGTTAAATCAGTGTTATGCGATTGGTTTATGTGTTATGTTTATTTATGCATTTCTCAGCCAGTTTATGGACTTTGTTTACAGTTTAGTGAATGAATGCGTTAATCAGTTCTTAGCAATAAAGAAGGATAATTATAGGTTAACGTCTTTGGCACGCTGTTTATGGTTCATTTATGCTCTGTGTAAAATGGTCTCTATTGTTGTATCGAATAGCCTTGTATGTTAAGTCTTGCACGTCGACACGAGCAACGCAAAGTGTGCTAAACCACAGAGGTAGGGTGTCACAGAGAGGTGATACCGCACCGGAAGAGGAGCTGCGGTGTGCGATACCGCAGGTGAAGGACTTAGTGTTGGGCAGGATCTGCGTGTCGCACCGTGTGCGGCGATGCGATAAGGTTGGAGATATTGCGGGCCTGATAAAGTGCACGCCGCAAGAAAGGATTGCGCAGTGGTACAAAAGGAATATCTTGCGGTTAGAAGAGCTACGAGGCGGGGAAAATGTGCGACGCAAGCAGGAGATGGCGCGAAGCACAGAGGAGAGACTGCAGTTAGAAGAGCTGCCGAGCCACCAGTGGGATTGTTACAGAACCCGGTCCAAGATGCTTGAGTCCTTGGCCAACCCATTAGAATCACTTCGGGTGAGACTTCAGGCTGCTTTGTGGTCTGTCACCGAAAGGGCCAGTGATCTAGGGGTGTTGTTGGTTGATTATAGTAAACCCGGGTCTGCCCATAGCAGCCAACATGACTAGGATTCCTTTTCCCAGTCAAGACTTGCCTAGGAGTAATAAAATTATCGAGGATGAAATGGCCTTTGAGAAACCCTGTTTGCTCAGGTCGAACACTTTGGGAAGCTGTATGTTTGATTCAAGTAGCCACATTAAGCAAAGTTATAGGCTGCTGACCACTCAGTTTTCTTTCATGTTCCTTTAGATATCAAGATAATAAGATCTGCATTTACTTGCTCCCTAGTGTGGCCTTGTGTCCAAAGCCTCTTGGCACATCCAGGAAAGATCATTGTCACTGATGGTCATTTCATCCATGCATTCTGGCTAAAGCATTTTGAGTAGGGGTGGCATGTTATATACCCAATAAAGGGGTAATTAGCAAAGACCAACAAACCAATTGTGTGCTGTTAAGTTCCACTAGAGGAAAAATTACATTGCTGAGGGTAGAAAAAATATTCTCTGCCATTTTGATTTTTTCAAATGCATTTGAAGAATGAAAAGCCATTTGTCTTGATGATAGATAACATAGTGTAACGGTTAGTAAATGAACTTTTGTTCATTTTAGGGTTGTTGGAAGTTGACTTAGCTGCTATACATCATTTTCAAGCATGCTTTTAGGGTAATATCCAAGGGAAGTTCATGGTGGCCTTTGGGATTTATTACAACTTATTTTTCTTAGTACATAACCACACTTGCATGTTTTCCTTTGGCTGTAACAATTGTCCTCTAGTTAATCAAACAGGCATGGGTTAATTTGAGAAAAGCTCATTAATTCTTTTCAGAACTTACAAATAGGATTCTATCAGAATTGATTAGATTTCATAGGTTCTCTTTATCATAGTCTGTTTTTAGTAACATGTTGAATTGAAACAAATTTGCTTCTAAATATATACTCTCGTTTTTGTGGATTTTTTTTTGGCATGCAGTCAAAATGCAGAAGAAAAGGAGAGAAGTGAGAAGGAGAGGTTGCATCAAATTATGGATGAGGCAGAATTATTTAGGGAGGAATTCTACAGTCTTGTTAGAAAGACTGTAGAAATTCTACAGTCAATACTTCTAACATCTAGCACATAAGAAAAATCAATGCACAAAATGTCTTGTTAGAAAGATTTTTGTGAAGACTATCCTCATAGCAAGCATCATTTCCTATGTATTTTTTATCTTTCAAAGCAAAAGATTGTGAAGGAAACCTAATATTCATATTTAATTTTGATTGTGTTCTTTTCTTGTTTTTTCATTCAGGCTTATTTATTCAAATGGTTTTTTATTAGAGTGGTTAAATATTGTCCTGAGAATGGCATCATCGATGATGGAGTACAGATAGCAGTTGGAGGCTACAGAGCATCAGAGTAAGGGTTCATGGGAAACCTTTCAGGTTCTGACTGGGTTGGTCATTTTGTGGAGCCCATGTTGGTGTGCTTTTCCCTTATTTGATATCGTATATACTATACAGTAATCCATATTCATTTTTATGTGGTTTCCATTGTTACAGTTTACTGGACTCACATAAATTTAGAACAGCACCTATAGAATCCTGGATGGAGAAATGCAAGTTTAGGACGGTTGATGGGCTTGATATTCTCTTGATGGGTACAATAGATGAGCAGTGCACTTATGACAATGGTTTTCCTTTCCAAGTATGAGAAATGATTTAAGTTACTTTTTTCATTTTGGAGTATTTTGTTCTGATTACAGAATCTTTGTTCTAACTTGTATTTTGTCAGGTAATCCATTTTTTCATGCATGGTTTCCCATTTAACTGGAACCATATTGTCAATATATGCAAAGAGCGACCAAGTTCAAACTTAGCTCCACTGCCGGTTAGCAAAATAGAAGAAAATGTTTGTAAGGATTGCTCGGTGGTCCAGGTTGATGACACTGAAACTGGCAAATTAAGCTCACTGAAACTAGAAGAAAACATTTCCAAAGTTGTTTCTAAAAGGGAATCCTCAGTAAGATGCATCAAAAGAGTAAGATGTGAGTCCCCGATTTATAGATCATCTAAAGGATCTAAACATGGCAAGTTAAGTATAGAAAGCAAGCCTAAAATGCATTATACATGTGTGGGATCACAGGAGAATTATAATATTTCAAAAGAATCAGAAGCTAACATGTGTTTGGGTGCTTCCAATAAGTCTATAGAAAAAGAGCATTCAATAACACATATCAGGTCATCAGATAAGGACATTCATGTAGAGATAAACCAACAATATAAATTGACAGTTTTGGGCAGTGAATTAGGGAGGAAAAAACCTCTAAACTTCTCTGTATCTCACACAGTAAAAAAACCTATTGAAAATGAGAAGAAAATTATGGAAGGTTATCATTTACGAAGAGCTAAAACTACTGAAGAGTTCAAGAAGAAGATTGATAGTGGGACTTCCCTTGATGAAGCCAAACTCATAACAGCAACTATGAATATAGAGGATGCCAGTGAAAACATTATGTCTGACAGGTTCACTGAATCAGCTGCTGATGCTCACCATAGACTTGACATTCCAGAAGTTGAGCAATCGGTCGTGAGCAATGATCATTTGAAGCAATCAAAGGATATTTGTAGTCCATTAGAAGAACAAACACAGGTAATTGAGATTCCATTTTCAGAATTTGTTGATTCTTGTTACAAAATGAGAAGAGGGAGAATAAGTGGTAAATCAAATACAAAGACAAACAGAAGCAGGAATGCATTTTCTCATGCATCAAGTGACTTATTATGTGATGATGCTACAGTGAAGGATGCAATAGAAAATAATTCTGAGGGTAAAGATATGACTTACAATAAGGAGTTGCATCAGGAAATTATCCCTACAAGGCCATTGCATGAAGTATCTAAAGTACATTCTCAGTTTCCACTGGATTCAGGTTTTCTAGAATTTGGTAGGAAAAAACCAGAATTGGGACAATTGGAAAGGCACATACTGAAGAAGACAATTCGGCGGATGTGGGTTTTATAGAGTTGCAAAAAATGTTTCATTTCATTCTGCACAAACTAAATCCTTTCCACCTAGAAACAGTCACATAAATAACAATGTCACCAGATCTGAGGAAGACGTGAACAAGTCAAAAACAAAGAGACAGGGAAGAGGTAAAAGAAGAGCTACAAGGCACACAATGCCTGTAGTTTTAGAGGGGCTTGTGTGTAGTGATAAAATGGTGAAGGATAATGTAAACCTGAAACTTGATGATATTGATGAAACTAATGGTGATCCTCACTTGGTAGGTTGTGAAGTTGATAATGCTATGCCGACAGAGCATGAAACGGAAATTGGTGACAACTGCCTAAAGGAAAACATTGATAGGGATAAAGGCATTCTGCAAACTGAGAAACATAGTACATTAAAAACCACTGACACTCCAACTAGTAAAAAGTAGGTATAGCATCCCCATCTCTATTTCTGGGGTTTGCATTTCAACAAAAAAAAAACTTATACAAAGCGTGGATACAGCGACGACCAGGCGTGGATACAGCGACGGCCAGGCGTGGATACAGAGACGGCAAGGCATGGATATAGCAACATCTTATTCCTGGGTTTGCATTTTTTTTTAAAAACCTTATACAGAGCGTGGATACAGCAACGGCCAGGCGTGGATACAGAGACGGCCAGGCATGGATACAGAGATGGCAAGGCATGGATATAGTGATGGCTGCCACATCTAACGAAATATAGAACATTGTCTCTCTTGCAATGCAAATTAGGGGTCGTCTCTATTGCGACGGAATTGTTTCCACGGAAAAAGAAACACTTAGACGTGGCAGTATCCACGCTTTTCCGTGGATATTGCCATGTTTTTCCGTGGAAAAATTGATCATATGTACTTGGTGACATGGTTCTAAGGTGGGATGCAAGGAAAGAGCAAAAGGTTAAGCATGGTAAATTTGACAATCTCTGGTTTGGCCCTTTCCTTGTGTCTAAAGTTTTGGAGAATAATACTTTTATCCTGCAGTCTTTGGAAGGTGAGGAGTTGTCCAGTCCTGTTAATGGACGATTCCTCAAGCACTTTTACATTCTATAAGGGGATTTTCACTTTTCATTGTACATACCAGTGAGTGAAGCATAATAAAGACTCCATAGCCCAATGGAAGTTTTGCAGATAGGTAGATAAGGTAGCAGACAGAAGGCACTGGTGTACAGGTTCTTGAAGCCTCTCAGGGAGGTCTTCATCCCGCAGCTGGAGCCAGATGTTAAGTTAGTGATTTGTTTCTTCATTTTTTGTTTGATTTGCATTCTATTTCAAGCTACTCATTTGCTTTAGTTTGGTTTTTTGCTTCTTTTAAGAAAATTTTTGGTTGTTATGTGAAATTTTCAACTTGGCCTTTATATTTTTGCCTTATTTTAGATTCTTTACGTTTTGGAGGGGTTTTTAAGAGTCATCATGTCAAATAATGGACTCACAAATTTCATTACAAGCATACTCATCACTCAAATAGCTTTTAAACTTCATGTAAAATGACAAAAAGTTGTAAAACAGCGCAAAAATAGGGTTAAATTTATTCTTGTAGCGCAAGTGGGAAAAAACAACAAAGGAGCGCTACAAGAATATCGCGATTGATAATTCCTCTGATTTTTTTAGCAAAATTTTGGCATATTTTCGAATGGTGAGTGACTAATCACATGCTTTGAAGAGTTTGCTACGTGCTGTCTCAGGAATAATCATGAGAACAGGTGGTTTATTATCGTGAAGGAAGATCGTGGTCATCATTAGTTATAATGCAACTCCCCGTGACAGACAGCCACATAAACCGACTCTGATGAGAAGACAGTTATTCTTATCTTAATTTCGAAGCTGAAAACTCATAGTGCACCGATGATTTAGGCCAAAAGCCCGGAAATGTTGTTTCAAAGCTCGGTTGGGGTTTTTGGAGGTTACCTGGAAATTAGGGCTTCCTGATTTCTTTGCCTGCAATCAAATGGGCCGTTGAAGGACACTTGTACATCCAAGGTAAACAATCTGACAACTCAGGCCACGATTTTAAGGAATTGCAGTTGAGCATTTGAAGGTATTTCGCGCTAAGTCATTATTGATGGATAATTTGGGGCTTTCCTGTTTAAAGCTGATATTTCAAAATTGATTAAGCCAGATGTTAATCTATGCCTTAAACAATGTGTTTGACGAAGAAATAAGGAGATTAAGAGTATTGTTGAGGGATTAGGTGAAGAATATCAATTTTCATATGAATATGACCCTGTCAAAGTTTGAAAGTTCAATGATGTGAAAAATCATGCATTTTATGATGTTCAAACTTCATAAATAAGCCTGTTACTTGTGCAAAATTTAATGGAGGAGCAAAAATTTTGAGATAGCCTGAAGACCTGGTTTCAGTGCGTGCTAGAGAGTTGATTAGTTTGGTGTTGAAGTCAAGTTGAAACAGGAAAATGAACAGAGCATGAGGTTGTTTTTCTTGTCATTACAACACAGGGATCTTCATTATACAGTACAAAGAGGGTCTAATATTTTAATGAGCAGTGTGCATAATACCTAGTTTTCATCAACAGTTTTCAGTTACTTTGAGAAACTTGTAGCTGAGATCATATTTGCAAAGTCTTACTATGTAGAAAATTGATCATAAGGTGCTACCAGAAGGGTTCGAGGTTTAATTTTTGTATTATTAGAAGGTTTATTATGTAGGCTGGAGTACTCTGAAGGTCCTAGATCACTTATACCTATGATTGTATTAGTAAACTAAAAAAATCATTCAGGGAAGATTGAGGAAGACAAGTTATTTAAGCCTGTAAGGTTTGAAGAAGAAACAGTATCTATCAGGCCATCAATCGAACCCTAGAATCCATACAATTTCCAGCTATTGCAGATAAATGGGTAAGAGTGGCAAGGTGAATAGAGATGAACCTACTGATATAACTTGGATTGAGAAACTCCCTGAGTGTGTTGAACTTTTCCAACAGGCTGGCTGGCTAAACTTCTTCGAGAAAATAGATGGTTACAATTCTGAAGTTTCCTGTAGGTTTGCACAATGTTACAAAGATGATATGGTGGTGTTTGATACTTTGAAGTTCAGATTGACAGTAGAACTAGTAGCAGAGGCTATAGGAGTTAAGAATGAAGGGGAAATTTGGTTTAAGAAACTTCCCTTCACCTTTGAAGCTCAGAAGTATTTATTACCAAATGTTACTCCAAATTGGAACAAGGGCATCTTAATCCAGAACTTCAGAAGGGAATGGGTCAAACCTATCAGAATCCTGCAGAGTTATATAAAATGTGAGGGCAGATATGCTTTTGTTTATAAATACCACTTCATATTTTTGCAGCATATGGTGGGGGTGTCCAAGATGAGTCTTCCCTTCTTCCTGTACAAAAGCTTGCAAAAGATGTCCAACAGAGTTAAGGGGCATATAGATCATTCTTCACAATCAATTTTTCACCATGGATTAATTAAGTTGATCATTAGCACTGTGCTACAAGCTAAAGGAAAAAATTGGGATTTTTTCCTATTCTGGTCAGGTTTTCAAATGAAACAAGAAGATCAACAAATCAAGAAGCAGGCAGATAAAGGGAAAATCCTTGTAAGGAAATTAGAACAAAAGAAAAAAACTAAAGACAAAGAGGAGGTGAAGCCTGAAGGAGACTCAGAGCCTGTGAAGACTAAAAATCAAATGCCTTCAGCTGGTGTTAAAGGCAAGTATTCATTGTTTACAGAAGAGGAAGTGCAACCTTTGAAACATTTGACACCGGCAGAATTTTCCAAAGAATTTAAAGCTGTTGTTCCAGAGGAGGTTGCTGTTCATCAAGAGGAGTTGCAGACCAAGTAGAGGAGTCCTATTACCATTCTGTCAGATGATGAAGGGTATTTATTAGAAGAAGATCAGCCTATTGCTAAAAATGAAGATAAGGCCGAAACATGCAGAGAATTCTTCACTTCAGAAATCAAAACAGTCAAACCTAATAGGAAGAAGAAGAAAAAGATTGAAGTGATATCCCCATATTGCAGGCCTAAAACCAGGCCAACGAATAAGCTAATATTGAACATGAAGAAGCTGCTCAATCCTAGATTGAATACCCAAAAGGTGACTGTCCTGGATGATATTTCCTCGGATAAAGAACCAGAAATTGATGAAATGAGCATTAGAAGAAAGAAAACAGTAGCTGCAAAAACTTCACCTTCTCATCCTACAAAAGTAAAAGGATCATCACAGTTAGTAAAGGAGTTAGGCCAGCCTAAGCCTAAACCGTCTACCATGTTTTTTGAAATAAGAAATGAACTCTTAGAGCAACAATAGGAAGAAAAAGCTGAAGTACCTCCTGTTGAAGATAAAGAATGGGAAGATGAAGATGAACTCATACTTAGGCAAGCATGTATTCTGAAAGATCCTAAGATTCCTAATATATCCACAGACCTGTTAAACAAAGATGCAGACATGTTTAAGAAGTTTGACATACCTTGGATGCCTAGTTATGAACAAGAGATTATGACAGAAAGGTCATTTGATTTAGATAAGGAAAACTTGCAGAAAACTATTAAGCAGTACAAACAGCAGATGAACTATATGCAAGAGATCAATGAGGGGCTGATGATGGAAAATAGAAGGCTTAGATAAGATCTACAGGATGTTAATGAACATTTCCAGGAGCTGACAGCAGTATCTAAAGAGGTTCTAAAGAGAAAAGGAACCACTGACTTGCAATGCACATAGTTGAAAGAGACAGTCAAGGACTTGCAGTATAAAAATGAGGAGCTCACCAAAAGGATAGCTGACTTGGAAGAGGAGCAGAGGCGAGCTAGGAAGAAATTTCAGGCACTTGATGGTATAGCTTTGCTTACTGAGGCAGCAAAGGACTTATGAGTCAGTTGTTCAATCAGTTATTTGTTATCTTTTTGAGAAACATATTAGTTAGTGTTTACTATTTTTAGAAAATAGCATGTTTTGTAATATTCTACATTTTACTTTATCTTATCGAGTTGATGAAAGGCAGTTAGGGTTAGATCCCTAACTGATTTTGTAAAGAACAGTATTTAGAGAGATTAGAAAGTCATTGAGAGGGTTCAATTTTTGGGATAGCTTCAGGAGGTCTTTATACTTGTTCATGAGTTAAGTATCAAAACTCTTGTATGCATTTGATGATGAAATTATGAGATATATGACACTTTTCACCCTTCAGTTCTGTGTTGGCTTCATTGTTCAGCTTGTTTAGTTGCTTAATTGATATACTCATTACTGGTTTATGTTTATATGCTGGTGATGCTTGTCTTTTATGAGTGAACCTCAACATTGTGTTCTGTTGGATCTTGTTTAATATATTATGCATCTTTATCTTCTTTTTCTTATGATTTAGTTATTATTTTACTCATGAGTGTATTCCCTGCTGGTTCCCAAAGTTCACAACCAAGAAAACATTTCAAAAACCCTAAATCTAATTTACTTTATTGATTTTATTTTGAGATTGTGTTGGCTTGTTTCTTTGGCCTTGGAAACAATTTCTGGCACAAACAATACCTATCCCCAAATTTATATTAAAAAAGTGTTTAAGACCTATACGGTATTTCAAATTAAAAGAAATTTTATTGGGTAACACATGATGACATGGAATTTGAATCAAAGTTAAAAGTCCCATTTTGAGTTGAAATTTCCTCTAATGTTTACAAAAATTCTATCCTCTTACCGCTTATTGCCTCCATCTTCTTCCTTCAACCTGTAAACCAATTTATTCTGCAATGCCCTTTTTTCTATAGGAAATTGAACCAAATACCAATTATAGTTTCTTACCAATGAATCCATCTCCTCATTCATGCCTTGCTCCCACTTCTTTTTAGATTCTACCTGCATTACTTATTCATAACATTATGGTTCCCCAGAATCAGTCATTAATAAATAATATAGTGAAGGAGAGAATCGTTCAGAGGGTCTACTTAACCTAGTGTATTTTATTATAGTTGTAGGAGTTTCAGGTACCTACTGCTGCTCTTGATTTTCTGGTGCGTTTGGAACTTCATTTTCTTTGATTTCATCAAGCACTATGTACTCTTTGTTTTCCTTTTACACTTTCTTTCCCTGCAACTGATATTTGTTCATAACATTTTCATTGAACACTACATCTCTACTCCTAATGATTTTGCGATTTTCAAAATCCCATAAGCGATAGCCAAAATCATCAACCCCGTATCCAATAAAGGTATATTTCTTGGATTTAGCTTCAAGCTTTGTTCTATCATCTTTATCAATATGGAAAAATGCTTCACAACCAAAAGTTCTCAGAAATGAGTATTTTACCTATTTACCTGTCCATGCCTACTCTGGAATCCCACCATCCAAAGCGCTTGAAGGCCCTCTGTTTATTAAATAAACAGTAATGTTTACAGCATCAACCCAAAACAGTAAGGGAAACCCTGCATGCAATATCATACACCTTGCATGCTCCATGATCGTTTTGTTCATCCTTTCTGACACACTATTTTCTTGTGGTGTTATAGGGATTGTCTTCTCTCTTCGAATCCCATTGTGTGAACAGTAACTGTCAAACTCCTTGGTACAATATTCACGTGCATTATCAAATCAGAGAAATTTCAACCTTTGTCCTGTCTCATTCTTAGCAAAATACTTCCACTTCTTAAAAGTATCAAACACATCATAATTATGTCTAATGCAATAAACCCAACGTTTTCTAGTTGCATCATCAATAAAAGTAACATAATAATGAGAGCCACCAAGAGATTGTACCTGAGTTGGTCCCCATACATATGTATGTAAGCTCTAACTTTTCACTCTTATTTTGTTTCCCAACCCTGAGAAATATAACTCTATTATGTTTTCCATAAACACAGTTCTCACATAATTCCAAACTTACTTGCTTCAGATATGTAAGAAGTTTCCTTGAGTGGAGAATTTGCATCCCCTTCTCACTCATGTGGCCAAGCCTATGATACAACAAGGTTGCACCTATTTTTTTGGAAGCTATAGAGATAGAACAATCAGTATTGTTAGGACATAAATATAGCATACCTACCCTATCTCCTTTTGCTATTACCAGTGATCCTTTAGTGATCTTCCACCGCGTTTCTCTAAATGTAAACAAACAACCGCTATCTCCCAACTGCCCTATTGATATCATATTTTTTTTCATAGCAGGAATGTTCCTTACATCGTTTAGGAGTCCTTCACTTCCATTATTTAACTTAATCTGTACCTTACCCTTTCCAACAATTTTACATGGTTCATCATCCCCCAATAAAACATGTCCAAAATCACCTTGAACATAATCATGAAAGAATTTCCTATGGGGTGTAGCATGACATGACTCCCCTAAATATACTACCCAGTAATCTCTAGTATTATCTAATGCAATAATCAAATCATCTTGTAACACATCACCTGCTACATTCACTTCCTCAGTAGTCTCTTGTTGCCTCTCACCTTTCTTCTTTGGTGCTCTGCAGTCTTTCTTCAGATGTCCTTTCTTACCACAGTTCCAGCACTCTATTTTTCTAAATCTAGACTTGGATCTGCCCTTTTTAGACTTGATGGGATTTCTTGGGCTCCTTCCTCTCTCATTTTTTCTCCCTCTTCTCTCCATGGTCAACGCATTACCTTATGTCTCACCTATTCTTTTTCTTCTCATTTCCTCGCCAAGAATAACACCAACAACAACATCAAACTTAAGAGTGTTTGAACTAGGGACAGAGTTACTTATGGCCATGACCAAGATATTCCAGATTTCTGGTAATGAGCACAAGATTAGAAGATCCCTAACCTCATCATAAGAGTTCACTTTCACACAACTTAACTGAATGGTAAGTGTATTAAACTCATTTAAATGGTCAACACCAGATCCAACTTCTGACATCTTCATATTAAATAAATGCTTCATTAAAAATATCTTGTTGGAAGACGAGGGTTTTTTGTAGAGCTTACCAATGCGCTCATCACTCCATCTGTTGTTTTTTCTTTCAAAATGTTTAAATATATCAATAAATATAGGCACAACCATATTGTTCCTAGTTCCTTTCTATCAAGAACCTCCCATTCATCATCCTTCATAGTCTCTAGTTGTTTTTATTTTCCGCCCAACAGTAGGTACAGATCCTTCTGGTACAAACAGTCCTCCATTTGCTTCTTCCATAACTAGTAGTTGTGGCAGTTAAAATTTCGACCTTAAACTTTCCCTCTTCTTCCATTTCTCCCACTCAAACCAGGAACCCTTCTTTCCCGCGAGTTTACCAACCAAATATACCTTTTCGATCTAATACCAATTGTTAGAAAAAAGTACCGTAGAGAAATAACAGATATATAGTTAAATCATTAAACAAGAAGCAAAACACATTAAATAAATTACAAAGAGACACAGATATAACACGGTTCACCCAAACGATGGGATACATCCACACAAAAATTGCCAATCCTTTTATTAGCGTACATAAAGGTGAAGGGATACAACCTGCAGCAATACCGCTTCACTTCCTCTTCATGCTCTCACAATATCTCTCACACAATCAGAGAGATTGTTTACAATGCTACAATATAATACACAACCATTTTATAATGTTTTATTTTATAGGGAAAATACCATGGGAAAATACTATGGTTAACCCAATACCATGGGTCTGCAAAACTGTTGACCAACGAACATCCCAAAAAAAAATTTCGAGGGTGAAAGTTGGGGAACAAGTGTAAAATAAACCCGAGGTACAAACACAGCTGAATAATATCTCTGGATCTGGAAGATCAGGCTCCACAACGAATAGTGCTTACAAAGGTATGCAATGTGAAATGCGATGACTGGGATTTGAAGATTCCAACAGTTTTGTGGGCATATCGCACCACTTGAAAAATATTGGCAGGGAAGACACCATTCAAATTAGTGTATGGGAAAGAGGTGTTCATTCCTATGGAGTACATTGTTCCAAGTTTGTGCATCACCATAGCGATAGTCATGGACTATGAAGCAACATTAGAGGAGAGACTAGCACAGTGAGTGTAACTTGAGGAAGACCCACTTTGTCACAGGTTTTCACCAATGCGTTGAGAACGATCCACAAAGGGCTTGGCATGATCAACATACTAAACGTAAACAATTTCAACTAGGAGACCTGGTACTGATGTATGACACAAGTTTTTGAAACATCCAGGTAAGTTACAAATGTATTGGCTAGGTCCATATCTCAATAATTCCATTACTTCAGGAGGTGCAGTTCAGTTGCAGCAGTTAGATGATAGTTTCAACAAGGAGACTTGGTACTGATGTATGACAGTAAGTTTGCAAAACATCCAGTTAAGTTACAAATGCATTGGCAAGCTCCATATCTCATTAATTCCATTACTTCAGGAGGTGCAATTCAGTTGCAGCAGTTAGATAGAGCGATGTTTCAAAAGTTAATGAATGGTAGAAACCTGAATCCCTACAAGACGAGCCCAAAATGGCGCGATGCTTGAGGCACTGCACGATCAAAATAAAACAAAAACAAAAAAATGATATTTTATGCATGAAATGATAGTTAGAAGGATGGGGCACCGAGGGAAGGACATGCGCAAGTAGTAGATTTAGTATTGCAATTGGGAGGGCATGTCACGATAGTCGCAAGGCTGGGACATAGTCAAATCAGTAAAAAATGAATATAGTTAAAGCATTTTATTGGTGGTTCTTGTTGAAGAGACACATATTTATGGCTGATCTGACCGTTGGATTGACAGGATCATCGGCGGATTTAGGTGATTAATGCATGATTTGGTCGAAATGATTAAAGATGATTTGGTCACGATTATGATTTGATAGAATTGGTGCTATAAGAAGGGGTTGAATGCAGCCAACATTCACCATTGTGTAAGTCTTAAAGTTGATAGAGTTACATAATTGTCGTAGAGTTGATTCGTTGAGTTGAACGATTGTGTTGATTGATTTGAGTTGCAGATTTGTCACAGAAGAGTTGTGTTGTTGTTTTCAGGAATTTCTCACCTTCTACAGATAGAAGTTGTTCCTTTGGTCTGAATGGTTCAGATCCAGAACAAATAAGTTATAGCACGGCTGATAAACTTCTCCTAAAATCTACAGACACCTGAAATACAATCTTCAGATATTGATGTGGTCTTTCACCTATGGCAAAGATCTCCAAGAAGTTACCTGCAAAAACACATCAAACAAAAAAGATCAAAAGTACCAAAGTATTATCTATAGATCTATATTGGTTACTAAGGAATCCAATAATAAACATGCAAGATTATACAAGACAAGTTATATGGGAAGAAAATCAACTTTGCATTAATGAATAATGAATAGTTACAACCCGTGCCTTAGTTTTGAATGCACTCCTTCACAAAACCAATATCTTATCCCCAATAGCTCCAACTTGCTCTTTTATGCTCACTCTAATGAATCAGGCCATAATGTCAAATTGGTAGCATGAATTTTCTCTCTCTCAACCATGGGGTATGATCCTATTTATATAGGCCTCAAATGGATAGGGATGGTTGATATTTTGGTGGGTGAGGTGGATAGGAGATCCACAAAGAAGGGATTTCAAGCTCAACTGACCCAAGTGAATAGGGATAAGGCCTACCACAAAGCTTTTGATTTAGAATCTTCGTGAAGCTTCTTTTTTCACTTTTTTACCAAGGGCACCACTCCTGCTCCTTGATGACAGAGCAGTGTTAGGAAAAATATCTCTTCAAACAAAAATAAATGGTGGTGCCACCTCCTATCTTCGACACAATTCATGAGGTGCCAAAGAGGGTACTGCTCCTAAGCTTAAGGGTAGAAGTGGTGCTGGTTTTTTATATGTAAGCTTGACATCTGGATCAAGGATTTTTACTTCAAGATTTGGGAATGAGGGAAAACATAGATGTTTAGGATCTTATCACATGTTGGTGATGAGATTTGGGTGTAACAGAATTCCCCCCCAAAGCATGAGGCTAGAGGGATATTGTAGCAGGGATTTCTCCTTGCTACGGGGGCAGGAATGGCTCCCTTCTGTCTATAGGACAGAAGGGTAGGTTCCTGCGTCGATAAAGACTGTAAAAATGGAAAAATGGAACAGTAAACTAAACTAAGGCTAAGCTAATGACAAGAAAAAATAGAAGCAATGTTGATGAACCCCTCTGCAAACATGGGTTAGGGTTCTGCCTTCAAAACCTGCAAAAAAATCCTAAGCTATGATAAAACCTGCAAAACAATGTTAAAAAAAAAAACCTGCAAATGGGGACAAGGGTTAGAAAGCAAAGAATATTAAACAACTAAGAAACAGAAAGAAAACATGGTATACCTTCTCTAGTGGAAATGGGACACCATGCCCAAGCTTGTGGAAACACCTCTCTTGGTTGGGGAGCAATGGATCAATGCGGATGGAGATGGAGGAGAGGGAGTGTGGGTGGTTTGAGAGGCAAAGGTCTCAAAGCATCCATAGGTAGCATAACAATAGGCAATGCGAGAAGTGTTTTGAGAGTGACCCCCCACCCTCCTTTTATAGCTTTTCCAAGGGGTTTTAGGGTTTTAAGCCCTTGGTTAGGACTTTAGCTCCTTTTGCCTTAACTTTAGCCCATTTTTTAGGGCTTTAGCTCCTAGGAGGGTATTTTGGGCTCCTTTTTGGGGTCTTTAGCCCTTTTTCTTCATCCTTAGGCTATTTTGAGGGTGTGCGGGTTTAATGGAGGGTCTAATGGAGTGATATGAGGGTTGTGAGATGGTGTCCTTGGGTGGTGTAGGCCATTAAGAGCTATGTGGGTGATTTTTGGGTTAATAGATTTCCCCCTGATGTGTGAGGCCAGGATCTCAATGTATGGCCGACGTAAATCATAGGATTTGCTGTGTAGAGGTGGTGCTTCCGGGGCTGGGGCATGGTGGCTTTTGGTTATTGTATTAATATGGTTCCCATCAATAGGTGAGATACAATAAATGTGTGACATGTATATGGATGAGGCAGGAATTCCCATGCTCATGACAATGTCAAAAGAATCATTTGATCTAAGATCTAAAATACAAGAGATGATCATATACAACTGATGTTAAAATAATGGTTGCCTCCATGTGAGATTGAATACAATGCTGATCTGGTACATTGGACCCATGGCATTCTCATGGAATTCTATATCTTCATGACTGACAGTCTGCTCGATCTGGTCCATAGCTATGTGGACTCACTGATTGAGAATCAAAATCTCTGTGGTACAAGTATACTGCATCAATCATAAAGGTATATCGAAGCACTATTGGGGATTCTAAACACTGTCTCCAACACAACCCGAAAATCACAAGGGACATAACCTGTTTAGGTCCCTCGAGTAGACTCACCAATGTGCTAGAGTCAGGTGACATCCAAGGTCTTCAACCAAGTACTATGCGGACCAAACCCTGTATGAATCTCAACGGTGCGATGATGGAGTTGAAGTCAAGCACGTGAGAAACAACCATCCCAAGAGGCACTAAGGACTCCTCTCAAGTGGTCCAAGGAACTCATCGATGATGTTAATGAAACCAAGGTATAGGGACCTCTGTGTCTATCCTCTGAAATATGTGTGTTGGTGTCAACAAAGGGAGACCTGCCCCTAGTCAAGGCAATGGTGTTTCCTTGACCAAGAGCGCGAGGGAGATACCCGAAAGGTGTGAAGCAATATCCGAACTAACTTACTGAATTGGGGGGGAGGGAGGGAAGGGAAAGAACTGAACAGGGGTAGGGGGGCAGTGGGAGACTAAAAATTTCTTTGTGCAGAGTATGACGGCAGGGCGGAACAGGAAGCAAATGAAACTTAACTCATGGGAATGGGATCATAGCTATAATACCAAGAATGTCGCTGCAGATGGGAAATACTTGGAGGAGGTGGACACTTTTGATACTGATGGGATCCAAGGAAGACACATTGCAGAGTACTCTGACCAAAGGAGACCTAATGTGGGAATGATACCAAACTATTTTCTATGGGGTGGTGTCTAGGGACACTGTTATGGTACGATATCATGGATTTTTGGCGAGCCTGAGAAGGTAAATGCTCAATGGTGCTTTCACTTTTAGAGAGTCTGAAAGCACAAAGAAGACTCCAGTGCGGGCTCTTTTTCATTGGTAGTCTCCTGTGCTTGAAAAAGGATAAAAGTATACATAGGATAGCTCACCCATCCTGTAGGGGATGAGAGACTTCTTTACCATTGGTAGTCCAATCAGGCCAGAAAAGGTTAAACCTGTACTGACTGTACAGTCATTCATATACTTTTACGAGCATGAACGAAACCAAGTTTCCTTGGCAATCTTTTCTTGTTGAGATGGCTGGAAAAGAGCTTAATGAAAACCAATGGTGATATTTTTCATAAAGTGCAGCCCCTCTCCTCGAGAAAGCATAAAAGTATGCAGACGGGAATGGTCTTGGCTTGAGTGTGCTAAGGAGGTCCTTTTCATGAGATGGTCTACATGGCCCGCAAAAGGAGATAAATGAGACGATGTATATGTCCTTTCCTATACTTTAGCGAGTAGGAAAGGAAGTAGCTACACTCGACAATCTTTTCATTGTTTTAAGGAGTCAGAAAAGAGCTTAAACGAAACTCCAATGTGGTCAACCGATGGTGGCACATGTGGTGCCCCATGTCGGGATGGTGGATAGAGGTCCATAGGTCATCCACACAGTATGGATGGAGCAAAAGGCTCTCAAACATACTAATACATACATGGGATAGATCACGATAGAGGCTCTCGAGTCGATGCAGCAGATGAACGCAAACCGAGGTGGCTCTCGGACAGAGGTCGGGAGAGCATGTGTGTGTGTTGCGGTGGATGGAATTGGCTACATGCAATGTAAGTACAAGTCTAGAGGCATTTATATGCCAAATATATGCAAGAAAAAGAAATTGTTTTGTGGACAGTGGTCCATAGGTCCGCATAAGGTGTAGTGAAAAAGACAATTATAAATACAAAAACAAAAATAAAAATAAAATTACATTCCTTAACGGGCGGTGGCCCGAGAACTCGCGTGAGTTGTGGTCAAGAAGTGTGATGCAAGTACAGGTCAGTGGGCACTTGCATCGTCATGTCATGGCTTGTAAATCGAGGTGATTGGTGGGAAATTGTCCCAAAATCGGTTTATTAAAGATCAGACGATTGTATCATAAATGGAAATTTGAGCCCAGAGGTGTGAGAGGTGTCTCGAACTGGTTCCGGGTGACTTTGGATTAGCAGTTGATGGTGCTGCCCCTAATTTGTGCTAAAAAACATTAAAAAATAAGAAAGGGAAAAAAACTATGCTATAAGGGACTCATAGTGGTTATATCAGGCATAGACTCTCTTGAGGTGGAGCCCATTACACGACTTCTTCAAGAATCGGCCGTCTGAGTCATCAAAGAGGTATGCCCCCTTGCCGAGATGAAGGTCATTGGTAAGGCAGGATGAAAAAATCTAGTCTTTTATGGGAAGAACCAATTCCACACTATGGTTTAAAGGGAATGGGGTAAAACCGAAGGCGGTCTTACAGATCTCCCCATCATTGCATAAGTGGTGCCGGGATAGATCAGATGGATCTTCCACAGCTGACGAGACAGAAGGGCAACTGGTGCTAGTGATAATGTAAATGGTATTGGTTGTGGTTTTTGTGGCCTTCCCCCAGTCTTTGTTGGAGGAAGAGGGGTAGGCCTCAAGACGGTAGGAGTCTTTGATGGACCTAGAGGTAGGGTAGGTGGTTCAAGGTACCACATAGGATCTCCTAGTGTGAAATCTTGTAGATTTCAGGTTGCCAAGACATACTTGCTCACGATCCCGAATGGTAGGAAAAGGAAAAGGAAAAGAAAAAGGAAAAGGATCATGTTGAGTGGGAATGAAACCCACTGTTTCCCTGGTAACTGAGGTTGAGGTTGCAATTGAGGTTGCGGTTGTGGCTGTGGCTAGGGTTGCGGCTGCAGAAACAATGAAAGAGACAGGTCTAGTGGACCATCGGTGATGGTGGAGACAAGAGGGTCGGTTGAACTGGACATCATGTAAATGGACATGGTGTATGAAGAAGGTGGTGGGGGATGAACTTATTCAATCAAGGTGATTTCAGACTCAAGGGAATGTTGACGAAGGTCATCTAGAGCCATTCAAAACTCGGGCAATTCTTGGCAATGGTGAGAGTAGTGTCCATACCAACTGCAAAGGGTGCAAGCATGGTTTGTCCTCAATGCCTTGTTCTTAACTATTGGTGTAGTTGGGAGTTCAACCATGGGGATTTTTTCATTTGTATCCATGGCATCTAAATGCGCACGGATCATAGGGATTTCAAGGTAATTCTGAGTTGGATGGCCCTATTGCTTGCAAACGGCGCAAGGTGGGACTTATCGTGGGTCTGCGGTGGTTTTGGTATTCTTGCCCCTGGATCTTTTGGGTTGGGGTTGTGCTGGTGTAGGCACAATGGTTGGCTTGTGTGGACCGGGTGGAGGGTGAGACTCAACCGCAATCAGTTGCACTGGGGTTAAGATAACCTGGGGCATTGCTGGTTGAGCTGGCGGATCAAGATACCACATTGGAATTCCCAATGTAAAGTTGGGTAGGCTTAAGGTGGCCATGATGGGCTTGCTCATGACACCAAGTGGGGGAAAGAGGAAGGGAATCGTATGGACTGGAGATGATCCCACATAACTCTCGGCTGGTTACATGTGGGGATGCGGTTGTGATTGCAGCTACGCGTAATGCTACTGCTGTGGGTGGTGTTGTGGCTGTTGTTGGTGGTGCGGCTGCGGACGGTGTTGTGGTTGTGGTTGGGGCTGTGGCTGTGGTTGCTATTTGGGTGCAGCGGTGCTAGATGAGACCATCCAAAAGTCCACAATTTCATTTTTTGTTAGCGGTGGTGAAACTAACGAGAAAGGAGCCATCATGGTGGGGTCGGTAAACAACCGAGGGCCCACATTCAATGGTGGGGAGGATGGCATGTTTTCAACCATAGTGTTAATTGTAGGGACAACATGGGCATGTGTGTTCATCCCTTGTGGCTCAATGGTGGTGATGGTAGGGATAACTTTGGTAGGTGCTGTTAACCCTTGTGGATTATGATAGGTGAGCTAGTCAACCGTTATAATCTTCCCTTCATGGGGGAACATCATGAGGTGAAAGACAGTTGATGCAAATGCTCACATGGCATACATGTAACTCCTTCTGAGGAGGATGTTGTAGTCCAATTGAGCGTTGACGACTTTGATGTCAATCAAGACTATCTTTTCGGCTAACATGATGGGGACATGTGGGAGGATTCCTTGGGATTTAGTGGGATGTCCATCATAATCCCGCAGAGTTGTGGAGGACAGTTGCAAAATTGGTGACCCAATTTTCTACCAAACCAAGGTAGACATAACACACGTGGATCCCCCCTCATTCACTATGCACCGATGCACAACCAAATTCTGGATGGACACCGGGTTTTGAAAGGTGATAGTGGAGGGCATGCATGGTTCCCCATTCTCTGTGTCAAAGGTGATCAGCTTGGAGTCGGAGGGGTCTACTACCCCTAGGGCAACTAGAAAGGATTTCTGCTACATTGGGCACGTTTTGAGTACCTCAAGAGTAGACATGGAAGTTGGCATTTAGGACAAATCATCCACAATGCTATAGCTGACTGCAGCTCTAGCTATGGCATTGTTGGCCACTCTGCGTATGGGGCGGCATAGGAATGGGGGTAACTAGAGAGGTAGGTTGGCTATCTTAGACATGGATGTTGCTGATGAGTCAGCAGGTTTGGTGGTGGTACCATACTGATTTCATCTAGTCTATAAGTTGACCTCTTCAATGGTCATGGCTAGTAGGTGGTGAACACCTGTTTCAATCATGGGCAGTGCCCCCAGAGTGTTGGGATTGGCCTAGGGAGGGGGAGCAGTTGCCACCAATCCTTAGAATGGTAGTGGGTTTTGAAGCACCATGGGAGGAGGTCCTTATGGTTTCAGGTTGGTTTGGGCTTGATTGGCAGCATTGGTGGCCTGTTGGGCCTCATTTTGAATGGCCTACTTAGTGCGAACCATGAGGGGACACTTGAACATGTAATGTCCATAAACATCATAGAGTGTGCATGGTTGGTTTGTGTGCAATGAAGCATTGTGTCTTGGTGCATTCTATCGTGGGGAGTTTTGGGCTGGCTGGTTTGCTGCGATATTTTTGGGAGGGTTTGGATGTTGACTGCCTCCCTATGGTTGATTATTTCCCTGGTTGGGATGGTTTTGTTGTGCGAACACTTGTCCCAATGGAGCGGGTGGGGCGGGGGCGAGGGCTCGAACTATTTTCACTGGAGGTGCATAGTATATTTGTGGGGTTGGTGGTGCCACAAATGTGTGCATTTTCCCCACATACTGCTATGCTGACCAAGCCATGGACTAAGCCTACCGCAGTGGTGCAGGTTGTGCATAGGAAGTTGTTGCTCTAGATTGAAACATCATTCTTGTGTATTTTGGATCTTGGTTTTGGTAAGCAACACTAGCAGTGTTGCTTGGTTGTGGTGTCGGTCGAGGCTATGGCTGTTGGGAGACCAACCCTATGATGATGTCCGTAGCATGGGATGCCCGCGGTGTGTCACAGTAGGAGGTGCTCGGACGGGGAGCGTATGGAATGATAGCGTACAAGTATCCAGACTGAGCATAGATAAGGTCAAACTATTTGGCCTTCAATATGGCCTCTTCTTCGGATTGGGGACCTTTGGATGCGACATTCTTTGCTATGGGTGGGAGCAAGGTCTTAAGGAACCAATCCAAGAAGCATTAGAGGAAATTTCAACTTAAAATGGGCCTTTTAACTTTTATTCAATTTCCATGTCATCATGTGTTAGCCAATGAAATTTCTTTAAATTTGAAATACCGTATAGGTCTTAAACACTTTTTTAATATAAATTTGGGGATAGGTATCATTAAAAAACTACTTTTTTTTTGTATTTTTGATATATCTCCCTGTGTTTTTACTCAAATTTCGATCGGGAGAGCTAGTTGGATGCGGGATTAAATTTCACATCCAACGAGTACCCACTTGGCATACTTTTGATGGACCCCGCTACCCCAAAAACAAGAAATACCTGAAAAATAGAATTATGACATCATCATTCCATTTTTTTAGGTATTTCTTGTTTTTGGGGTAGCGGGGTCCGTCAAAAGTATGCCGAGTGGGTACTCGTTGGATGCAGAATTTAATTCTGCATCCAACGAGCTCTCCTGATCGAAATTTGAGTAAAAAAATAGGGAGATATGTCAAAAATACAAACCAAAAAGTAGTTTTTTATTTTCTTCCTCCAAAATTAATAAATATTATTTTATTATTTTAACTATTATTTTATTAGTTCATTTTAGGAGGCCCATTTTGAGTTTAAATTTCCTCTAATGATCCTGTCATCAAGTTGGATTTTTCATAGACTGTGACATTACTTCCACTCATGGATATGGTTAGTTATATGAATGGTAGTGCTTTGATTACAGCATAGCAGGATCTCCACCCCCTCGTCATATCTGACGAGGAGTTGGAAATACTGTAGGAACATGAAGGCTAGGGAGTTGAAGTCTAGGTACTTGGCTTGTGGCAGCTCAATGTAACATTTGGCTGCGGCACCTGTAAGGATGCGTTGGAACATCCTTAGCCTGGTGGAGTCGTCTACGATGCTATTGGATGAGCACCATAGATGGAATGTCATTATATGGTTTTGGGGACATTCCCCTACTTTGCCTTCAAATTTGGGGATGTTTGATGGCAGCTTAGTTGGCATGGGTGGCCAGAAGGCTTGGTGGCAAATGGGGTCATTTTTTAATCTAGCCAAATCAAGCAAGTTGAGATGAGCCATGAAGGGCAGATTTGACCCCAAGTTGATGTGGGATGGGGATGCGATGGGGGTGGGGTTTATAGGTGCATAATGCATCTGCATGGCTAGGGGTGCTTGCGGTGGCACCATTGTGGATGGGCCAATTCCCCCAAGTGTTGTGGGTGGGACAGTATGAGTGGTGGGGGAATTGCCCCCATGTATGACTGTAGGGGCAATGTAAGTGGATGGTCCACTGCCCCCCTATGTGGCAGGTAGGGCAGTGTGTGTGGAGGGGCCACTACCCCCATGTGTTGTAAGTGGGCCAGCTTGGCTGGTCACTATAGGTGGTGGCAGCTGACTAATGACAGTCTGCATGACTATGCTTGGGCCACTTGCCAAGTTTTGGGTGACAAGTTGTGATGTGTACATGGGTCCACTTGCTAAGGTTAAGCCGAAAAATGGATCCGGGTTTGCACTAGCCATGGGGCTTGATGGTGCGGTGTGGAGGTCTGGTTTAAATTGATATGGATATGAATCAGAATCAGAGGCTGTGTGGCCTTCTGATGGTGTGGGAGATCATTGAGAGTAGCTTTTATGGTGTCGATTGAGTGTTCTGAATGGTGGTGGTTCGCCTCTTAGGCATGAGGAAGAGCATGGAGGATCAATTGTGTTTGATTTGATGAATGAAACTAGTGGGAATGATATTTGGAACCCGGTTTCAGTGGCTTCCTATTCGTTTAAGGTGATCTCTCGGCCACCAAGACTACCGGAAGACAGTGCTCAACTTGTTCCTCATAGGTTTTTCTACTCAATCAGAAGGGGTCATTGCCTGTTTCACTTAGCAATTCCTCTTAGCGGCAAGCTACTTTGGGGTTCCTGTGGTACTCTTCACAATGATTTTATGGGTAGAGCCCAAGTGCTTCCCATAGTTGAAGTAGTCAGGGACTTATGTCCTCTAATAATGCAGAGTTGTTTTTACTTAGTGTAAATTAGTAAACTTTAGGGCTCACTCAGCGTCATGAACTGAGTTGGGTTAATTAGTTGGTGTGGTGTATTTGTTTGCTTATTTTTCTGGTATTTGGTTGCTGCAATATGGTTTATGAATTCATCATGGTAGATTTCTTGTCATTGTGGTTGTGTATGCAAGCATAAATAAACAGAAATTGTGAATAAGTACAATGATTAACCCTGAATGTTTGCTGGCCTAACTAGATGTATACCTCCCACTGATATTCCTATTCAACCAAGAGAAGGTGTTGTGCTCTCAACACAATGGGACTAATCCCATCTATAGATCCTCAGGTCACCTCTCAGATGCTATGTTGGTCAACAGGGAGGACGCTTAACGTCGTGAGAAGCCCTCCTTCTCTACCCCCTCCACCTTCCAGGTCACCCAGTTTTAATGGTTTGGAACAATATCATGGAGTGCCTAGATCTATACAAGCTTTCCCTTCATCGTATCCCAGAATACCCCGGAGGGTGATGACTGGGTAGAGGAGGAAGGGGAAGTAATATGGTTGGTTTTAGGTTGATTTTAGTTAGGCTGGGTTCATTTCATTAAGCCCTTAACTTTTACTTAACATTTACACATTATTCATGAAATAAATTGCTGAGAATAAAAACAGAAACTGAAATTAAATTGGTGTGGTAGACAGAGGTAGCTGGGCCACACTAACAGTCCTCTAAAACTGAAATTTACTATCTATTAAACTCAAATTAAAGTTTTGTTTGACAAGCCACACATTTCTGACCAAATCTGGCGAGGGGGCTGCGAGGATTTTTCAGAAATGAGTGAGGGGGTCACACAGAATGCAGAAACAATCACGAACTGAGTTTCTGGGACGAATTCGCACTTATCAAGAGATTAAGTGCACCCTGGGTGCACCTGTTTGCTCATTAAGTGTGCCCCAGTCTCACCTTTTCCCCCGATAAGAGTGCCCTACTCTGGATTGGGGTTTTTTTGTGAGACAAATTCAGATCTGGCCGACAGTAACTGGTACTATGGTCAACCTGACAAGGTTTGGCCTAGCAGAGGCTTTGGTAGTGTTTAAAATAGGAAATAAATAGAATCTAAGATGAATTTAACATGAAATTTCTAAAAAAACTAGCACAAAATTTTTTAAAACTTGAAAATGAAAATTTTGAACTAGGGATCCTATGGGATCGACCTGGTATGGTTGCTAGTTCTGTAGCAGGGATTTCTCCTTGCTACAAGGGTAGGAATGGCTCCCTTCTATCTATAGGATAGAAGGGTAGGTTCCTGCATGGATAAAGACTGTAAAAATGGAATAAAAAACAATAAACTAAACTAAGGATAAGCTAATGACACAAAGAAATAGAACCAATGTTGATGAACCCCTCTGCACACACGGGTTAGGGTTCCTCCTTCAAAACCTGCAAACAAATCCTAATCTATGATAAAACCTGCAAAACAATGTTAAAAAAAAAACCTACAAATGGGGACAAGGGTTAGAAAGCAAAGCATATTAAACAACTAAGAAACATAAAGAAAACATGGCATACCTTCTCTGGTGGAAATGGGCCACCATGCCCAAGCTTGTGGAAGCACCTCTCTTGGTTGGGGAGCAATGGATCAATGGGGAAGGAGATGAAGGAGAGGGAGTGTGGATGGTTTGAGAGGCAAAGGTCTCAAAGCATCCACGGGTAGTGTAACAATAGGCAATGGGAGAAGTGTTTTGAGAGTAACCCCCACCCTCCTTTTAGAGCTTTTCCAAGGGGTTTTAGGGTTTTAATCCCTTGTTCAGTACTTTAGCCCCTTTTCTGGGCTTTCATCCCCTTTTAGGGTTTTAGCCCCTTTTTAGGGCTTTAGCTCCTAGGAGCCTATTTTGGGCTCCTTTTTGGGGTTTTTAGCCCTTTTTCTTCATCGTTAGGCTATTTTGAGGGTGTGGGGGTTTAATGGAGGGTCTAATGGAGTGATATGAGGGTTGTGAGATGGTGTCCTTGGGTGTTGTAGGCCATTGAGAGCTATGTGGGTGATTTTTGAGTTAACAGATATCATAGGCAAGAGCTTTGATAGAGCAAGTTATTAGTTTCAAGGAAAGAATCGGCTTGATTGGAGATCAACAACAACCAGGCATCTGCAATACATCAATACTTCTAACTCATGAGCAAATGTGTCTTCACCATGGCTGCAAACCAATACAAGGCATATCCATGGGAGAAATAAACAAACATGGCTACTAGAATACAGCGTAGATCCATGTGATAGAGGACTCAAACTTGGACATAGCTACTAGTCATACAACGCAGATCTTGTTGTATTTTTATCATTCAAGCTATCATTATGATCTTAGGATCTTTTAACTGAGAGAATAACATGCAAAACAATAAAAAACAAGAGAAAAAAGACACAAAGAATTTTCCTCGAGGAAACCATAAAGGAGAAAACCCTGCAACTTCCTTAGAGATAGAATCAACACCAAAAGTAAAACATGAAAACATAAAGATGATCTCCCGACAGCAGTAGTCTCTCTCTTGTCCCAACAACTTCTCCTCTCACTCATGCACCCCAATGAGTGAGTGTATATGTGATAAATAGAGAGGCTCACTCTCTATTTATATTCTTTTGTTCACTTGAAACCCACTCCAACATGTAGGACTCACTTAACAATTACTTACTAGAGCTGACATATTAGGAGTGTCTAATAACCTTAGTGCCCCACAACTTGTGGGGACTTTTCCTCCTATGACCAACAATGAGGTTTATCCTTAACAAAATGGTTGGGACTATTTCCTCGACTTACAATGACTCACCCAGGGTCGACTTCTCTAGGATAGTCTAATAACCCTAGGGCCCCACAACTGCAGGGACTTTAACCCTTGATCAATAGGAGGGTTACCCATAATGACTTTACATGACTTGTTACATTATAGAAACTTCCTGAAATAAACATCGGGGTATGAAATGACTCAATTACATTACATACACATCCCAGAATAAGCATTGGGGTACAATATATAATATATATGGATGAATACATTCTGAATTTACAATTACATCAACACTCCCTCTTAACTAGGAAGGTATTATATTGACACAATGTATCAACACAAGTCTTATTCTTTGTATCATCTGGATCATCATCGAGTCCTCGTCATATTCACCTTCAAGTCATATTCATCTAGATCTGGATCATCGCTCGATCTGGATCATCATCACTCGATCTGGATCATCACTCGATCTGGATCATCATCACTGGATATGGATCATCATCACTAGAAATGGATCATCACTCGATCTGGATCATCTCTGGTCTAGAACATCTCTCCTTGATCATCATCACAGGTGCTCTCTCTTGATTCTTCTCGTCATAGGAATTTCTGCCAAGCTAGCCCTTTTTCATGATGGTTGTAGGCCTAGCCTCCATGTAGGTCTTCTTTAGTGCTTATATCTGACCCTAAGTCAGAATGGCCCACCCAACACTTATATCTGATCATGTAGGAACCAATCCTACAATCATATCAGAAAGGCACGCCCAACACTCACATCTGACCATGTGGGAACCAATCCCACAAACCTGTCAGAAAGGCCCAGCACTCACATTTGACACATGCGAGGAACCAATACAACATACATGTTCAAAAAGGATCTACACTTACATTTGACACATGCGAGGAAACAATCCAACATACATGTTCAAAAAGGCTCTGCACTTACATTCGACACATGCGAGGAACCAATCCAACATGCATGTTCGAAAGGGCTCTGCACTTACATCCGACACATGCAAGGAACCAATATAACATGCATGTTCGAAAGGGCTTGCACTCACATCTGATCAAGTAGGAACCAATCCTACAGTCATATCAGAATGGCCCTCAGTCATAGAATGAGCTACTTGGTAACTGACCAGGTGCCTCCATTCCAAGAATTGCAACAGCCCTTATATTTGATCAAGTGGGAACCAATCCCTCAATCACATCAGAATGGCAATGCACTCACATCTAGTCATGTAATACTAAATATTACAATCGTATTAGAAAGGCCCTCAGTCCTAGACCGAGTATTCCTGGTAACCAACCAGGCACCTCCATTCCAAGAATGGCATTCAGCGCTTGCTTCTGATCATTTAGGAACCAATCCTACAGTCACATTAGAATGGCTCAGCACTCATATCTAGCATGGAAGGAACCAATCCTCTCACCATGACAAAATGGCTCAGCCCTTACATATGACCATGGAAGGAACCAATCCTCTCACCATGTCAAAATGGCTCTGGGTCTCATCATTTCCCCTTGGAGGGAACCTCGATCTGGAGAACACCAAGATTCTCCCTAAAGTACTCAAACTTCACCCTAGCCAATGAATTTGTCAACACATCAGCTATCTAATCATCTATCGCAACATACTGGAGCTTCACTGCTCCCCTCTACACCATATCCCTGATATAGTGATACTTGATCTTGATATGCTTTGACTCATCATGGAACACCAAGTTCTTCGACAACTTCACACAACTTTGGTTGTCACAATTTATACAAGTAGCATCAACTAGAGATCAAATAAATCAAACAGTAGCTTCCTCAGCCATACCACCTCACAACTGCTGAACACGATGCAATATACTCTACTTCAGTTGTACTTAGTGCCACATAGGACTGCTTCTTGCTAAACCAAGAGATCACACCTGATCCCTGTTGCCACCTTTCACACACCTAGGTCATGTGGCAGAAATCTTCAAGCCACTCGGTGTGTCCTTGGGGGCAAGTCTCGAGTCAAGGCTATCACCTTGTTCTTTACTCCTCTGTTTAGGCTCAACTCCTAACAGAGCCAAGGGGGGTAGACCCTATTAAGTTACTAAGGCTAAAATACTTAGTACGGTGATGTTAAAATGAATGAGTTACTTAGGAGTTTGGAATTTAACCATAAACAATCATAGATGACAAGATACAAAAACGAGCGCATGAAAGCACAATGCTGAGACACAATATATACATATATATATATAGCAAGAAAATAACCAGTTCCTTAGAATGGAGTCAAAATAAAATCAATGTACTTGCATGTGCTTGGAGTGAATGTTTTGCAATTGCCTCTTGGTACGTTTTAAGTTAATGTGAGGTATGAGTTGATTAAAATTAGGCGAAGGGGTGGACTCCAGATATACCCAAGAGTACTTGGAGTATGTCCAAAACTAAACCTTCATGGCTACCTGCAAGGAATATGTGGGCTAAATGGAGTCTCTAGGGCTATTGTTCATAACGCACCCATTACAGTGTGACAGAGATCGATGCCCTGAGGTCACTTTTCAGAAGTTCCCGCTTCCTTTGGGTATTTTTCCACCATAATGGTTTGATCTAGGTGTTGGATTTTCACCTAATGGTTTGTCAATTTGGGAGAGTGAGTCCTAATTATTATAGTCACTCAAATTCTTTTGATATAGCTTGAATTATCGGATGAACCGCAGCCAAGTGTAGAGCATACACACTGGAGTCTTGTTAATTTTAATAAATTTTAAAATGGGTGTTATTGTTAAAAAGAAAACCCTCCAGGAACCTCTTTAGATCCAAGTGGATCTTAATTGGGGAATCAAGGAGGGTTTAATTTTATAAAATATGAAGAAACAAATGATGAAAAGGAAAACATAGATACACAATTCTGGTTTTCTAATTAGTCCTACCAAGCATCTCTTTCCCCTTTTGGGTCAATCGAGAAGTCGTGAGGTAAGTATTAAGATTACTTTGAAATATCAAATATGGAATATGAAGTTGATAATGAATCAAATTATACTACCCTATATATTAGAGCTATGCTAGTTTGAAAAGATATGAACAAAAATTAAAAAATTGACACCGACGCAAATCCCCCTAGGGGGGATGGGGAATGGGCTCGAAAGGGCCTATTCAAAAAATATTTTTATACCAGTGGTTACAATATCATAAAAATGATATTATGCCTCTTGATTCTTATATAGAATGAAATCAAAATCTTACAAAGTGCGAAAATTAAATATTTCAGTCAAAAAGGGAGACCCTTGGGGGGATTCAGAGGCCCAAAAGTCACTTTCGAGCAGTAGCTCCTCATTTTTTCTGTTATTCCAGATAAAAACCAGCAATATTATTAGACTGAAAGATTCCCAAAATCACTCTGAAAGTACCTTTGGGTCAACTTACTTTTAACCAAAAAATGCTAAGTAAAGACTAGTTAAAAAAGGTAAAAAAGGAACCAAGGAAAGCAAGCTTTCCTTGGGATATTGGCTTGCATTTTAGGAAGCCAATATTATGTGCACTGATTTCTATATTTATCTTTTCTAACAACAAACAGAAATCTAATGCATGCAAGCTACAAATTATCTTTAAATTCCATGCAAAAAAGATGATTTCCCTAAAGCTAGATCTAGAATGCTTATGAAACCTTTTAAGAGCAAGATCTAGAATATGGGATTTGAGAATATAGATCTATGTTAAATTTATTTTTAAGATGATAGATCTAAAAAAAATCAAAGCTATGAAAAAAATAACCGGGTAAAAGAGTTGATTTTGAGGGAGGAAGAGGAAGAGAGAAATGCTGGTTTCCTTGAAGATCCACAGTGGAGCTTTCAGGTGGAATGTCGAGGGACTATGCCTTTGGAAGGTTTTGGAGAGAGTGAAGAAGCAAACTAGATCAGCATCCTCTCCAATCTGGGAAAGCTCAGCTGAAATCAAAAAAACTTGTTGAAAAACTTGTGAGATCCGATTAGTACATACACAGAGATTTAGAATAACATGCATATAAGCTTATAGAACATGCTAAATCTAGATCTCTAAACATGCATCAAAGGAAAGAGATGGCCAATAAAATTATTGAAAATCACCTTTCCTATCAAGATTATAATAATCTTATTATCAGTCTTAACAACGGATCTACAAGAAATTAGCAAATCATGAACACAGATACAGGTTACCTTAGTAAAAAAAATGGCAATGATCATCCACACATACAATGGCACAAAACCGTCCTACCTCCAAATCTTCTCTTTATTTCAAAATGAACAATAAAAATAGTACAATAGAAACAGCACCTCAATCCCAGTTCTAACTAGCTTGGAAGAGGCTGTTGTGCTTGGATAAATACAAAAATTAGGAGATCCAGCCCAGGGGGGCACAATTCCTAAGGAATCACATCAAATCAGCTGATGGAGAGTCAATCAATGCAGATCTAAAGCTGAACTGAGCCTACTTGTCAATCGGGGGCCTGATTGAGCTGAGACATCAACCCATAAATCGACACATCAATCCACAGAGCATCCAAGAGAGTCCACACATGTGGAGGAGAGAGAGAGGGCACAATTGCCCATGAAGACAGCTGAAGATCAACTCTAGAATCTGATTTGATCACCTCCTTCAGTCAAGGATTTGTCAGATCGAGTCAATCTGCTTCAGATCTGACTGATTTCAATCAAATCGGCTGAGAATCCACTGATTTATGATTTTGGATTTGCTCCATTATTCATCAATTTATTAATTAAAATAATCAATAATTGATTTTTGGGGCTTTCTGACCTGAGTGATGGAAAATCACTCAAAACTAGGAAATAGTGGGTCCATGGGTTTACATGGTGCTCTTAGCTTGAAAATGAGCACCTACATGACTGAAACTGATTACCTAGCCCACTTTTATTACAAAATCAATTTTTCCAATTAAACTATTAAAAAATAGCCTAAGTTTTGGAAAAAATAAATTTTAATAAAAACACTGAAAAAATTAAAAAATGGAAAAATGGAAAAAACCTAGGGGGACTTAGACATGTTGATATGACTCGACCATGATGTCTAGCATGTTTATACATTGACACATAGACTCTAATAACCTCAATAGGCATAAATTCCAAGCCGACCACCCCAACTTTGGAGGTATGGAGTGAAAAACTCAGAAATTATCAATCGTCTATTCAACAACCAATAATAACCAAGGGAAAAAACACCCTGGGCTAATCGGATTGACAAATAAAGTCTAAGAGACTGAGTCTTTTACAGACACTATCATGCTAGAACATTTATTACAATTCCCCCATGGGGTATGAACATGTGATATAGTACAACAAGCACTTCCCAGAAGTACTTCCAAATTTCTTCTGAAGTCCGAACAAGTTATCCTTGTCCGGTTCACCAGGCTCACTTGATAAAAACCACTAAGTACAAATTAGGTGGTAACAATCCCATACTGAAGCAACACTCTGAAGTGTTGTTCCTATCGATGGAACTGCCCAATATGAATCAACATAACCTTCCAATTTAATCTTCTGATTCGTATCATACTTGAGCCCATACTCAACTGTACCCTTTGCAACCATCAAGTGAACATGTCTCAATGTGTTCACAGCAAAGCAAATATCGGGTCTTGTATCCGTCAGGTACATCAATGAACAAATCATCTGACGATACATTGTGGCATCAACTGTCTCTCATGAAGCAACAATCAATAGCTTCATAGGTGTGGTCATGTAATCCATCATCTATTCAGGATCTCTACTGCATACTTCCCTTGTCCACACCTCCATGTAGTGCATCGACACATAACAGGAGTATCACTGGTATTTCACCTTCAACCTCGAAGCAAAGGTTGGAATCCACTTTACTCTCAGTAAAGCCTAGAGTCATCAGTAATATGTCCATCCTGTCATACCATGTCAAACCTTACGATATTCTACAACCACTCCCTCTGAATCATCATACTCCCTCTATCTTCCGTACTCTATGCACTGAATAATTATGTACTGGAGTGACAAGTAGCTTCCTTTGCTACTAGTATCCATCTAGGATCATTGGACACCAAGATCCTCTATATTGAACTTTTATCTTCAACCTTGTAGCAAGGGTTCAGGTCTTCATCAAACTCTTCATGTATGTGTTATCCCATGGGTGTCTTATGAGCTCGTACAAGGCCTTCTTTCATTTGCACACATGATTCTACCTGTCATGTGTATTTCTAGTGGTTGCAAATGCCTCTTTGTAGTCTATGCCTCATGCTACGAATCTTGCCTTGTATCCCATGATGTTTCCATCTACTGCATGATGGAACTATGAACTTCTCTTCATGTATCGATACTGCATCCTAGACATCATTCTTCTTGAACGGTTCTTCCCTTTCTTCTTAGTTACTTCTTCATAGATGGAAGGTTCTGCATCAATGATGTCACTGCATTCATCATATCATTCTTCATCTTGGATTATTTATTGAACTGATGTCACTTGTTCTTTGGAACAAGTCTCATCCTTCTTTCCTTTTAGGTGATTGTACGCGATCTTTCCTACAAGTCAAATGCATTAGTTGGTTAGAAACATTTCATAAGGAATATTCATACTAGCAAATTCTTATGTATAAATATATGATCGTGCAACTAATTTTAGCCAATAGAACATTCATCCATATCTCACGGAAACTTTCTAGATGCCTTCCATCTCTACCAGGACAACATTGAGATTGTGCACTGATCCAATATGTCAGCAAAGAGGTTTCATTCTAGATAAGTAGGAATGGAGAGTTGTATAGCACCATGATCTACTTACCCATCACATGCATATTAGTAGTATACTATCATTAATGCAAACATTCTGTCATGCATAATACATTAACTGAATATAAACAAATGCATAAAAAAACAATATCATGAAATGACAAT
Organism: Pseudotsuga menziesii; assembly: GCA_001517045.1. Taxonomy (NCBI): domain Eukaryota; kingdom Viridiplantae; phylum Streptophyta; class Pinopsida; order Pinales; family Pinaceae; genus Pseudotsuga; species Pseudotsuga menziesii. Next base: position 700,911 of record LPNX010773364.1, on the reverse strand, counting down.
TGGATACTTATCTTTATTTGTTTTGTGGGTAGACTCCTTCTTGATCCTTCAGTTTCATCATCTTCTTCATTCATAAAATCATCGTTCCTTATCCAAATGCTAATATGGATAAGAGGTTGAGTTCTTCATATTCCTCATCGCTTGAGGGATCTTCTCTGGATCTTGAGAGCTCAATCTTCAATTGCTCCCATCCTCTCTTCTCTTATCATGAGTCAATATTCTTCTTCTTCCCAGAGTATGATGAAAGTAATCAATTCCTTCTGGTACACATTCCTTGAATGAATGAATCCCATGATGCTAGGAGGCCATTCAAGGTGGCTATCACCACTTCTGCATTCTTCACTTCTTCGTTTACCGCTTCAATTTGTTCTTTGATTTTGCATTCTGGATCTTCACATTCTTCAACTATTTTCTCAAAGCCATCTTCTGAATTATGTTCTTCCCTTCAAATAGCTTGGTCAAGGAATCAAACATATTCAGTGTCTTTAGGGAATATAGTTGTGGTACAATGTGATCCGTGATTGAATCAACAATGATCTTCTTGGCCTTGACCAAGTTCTTCTGGTGTAAGGCTTTTAGCCTCATCTCCCTCTGGAACTGGAACCTCTCTGCTCATGTAGATGTCCAATCCATTTTATTCAGAGAGATCAAATACTTCATTGCTTGGAAGTTTTCAACTTCACTAAGCTTATCATCAAGCTGATGTGATAGATCACTTTGAAATGAGAACCTCAAATGCAAATAGTAAAGGATTAAATCTTACCGATTTAAGGTGTCCGTCCTGGTTCTAGAGTTGGCTGATCTAGGGTTTGTTAGAGAAAAACTAATTTTCAAAAATTGGAATCTTTTAGATCTGATTGGATAGAAATATAGATCTCTTCAATTTGAGGTGTCCAATGTACTCCTTTTTCTGAAAACAATGGAGGGAAGCTCCTGGAATAGGAAGCCCTAGTTTTCCAATTTCTCTTGCAGAAATGCCTGATATTGTTTCTGCAGTATCTATGAAATTACTGCTCCCCTATGTTTGAAGCTTCAAACTAAGTTAGCCTTGCATGTCCCTGTTCCAACACCATAGTTTTCATTAGAATTGGTTTCACCCATTGGTACTTATGATCATTTTCCCAAGGTGACCTGTTACAGGACTGTTCAAAACAGCGAAGTTGTAGGGACTACCACGTGTCACTATTTCATATTCTAGATATGAAATTTAGACCACCAAAATTAGAGTCTATTCCATTTCTAGAACATCTTCATAACTTTCATTTGGATCTTTGTAGCTCAATATATAGCAATTGTCCTCAGGTGTTCTGTTTAGGGATGAATCCTGAAAGAGGCTAGAACCCTAACTTGGAGGGATCATATCTCCCAGAATATAGTGAATAGAAAGCTGAATTTTGGATACAATGTACATCATGGTTTTCTATTTGACTTATGAAATTTTCAGCTCCCAATCCTCTGCCAATCCCACTATATAGAGAATGTACCAAAACTTATCATTTTTAGTATTTAGGGTTTTTCTAGCTCGGGGTCAAACTAGGGTTTGACTTTCCCAGAGTTTCACCCAACCAAAAATATTGATCCAGGTATCTAAAATTCAATTTTTATGAGGATAGAAATCCTATGCCAAGCTCACTCAAATATTCCTCTTCTGTAAGAAGCCCTAATTTCTTGCATCGAAAACTAAAAATGCTCGGAATCGAATTCCGCTTCGATAGAAAGATGCGCCCTTCAATGGAGAGTCAGCCTAGCATACATTTGCTGATGGATTATGGAGAGAGACCCAAAAATTGAGAATCCCTAGCTTTTGCAGCTGCACAATGTCTTCTTCTCAGTTTAGCTATGATACCATGTTAGATTTTTATCATTCAAGCTAGCATTATGATCTTAGGATCTTTTAACTGAGAGAATAACATGCACATCAATAAAACACAAGAGACAAGAGACACAAAGAATTTTCCTCGGGGAAACCATAAAGGAGAAAACCCCGCAATTTCCTTAGAGATAGAATCAGCACCAAAAGTAAAACCCGAAAACATAAAGATGATCTCTCGACAGCAGTAGGATAGTCTAATAACCCTAGGGCCCCACAACTATGAGGACTTTAACCCTTGACCAACAAGAGGTTTACCCACAATGACTTGGAATGACTTATTACATTATAGAAACTTTTCAAAATAAACATCGGGGTATGACATGACTCAATTACATTACATACACATCCCAAAATAAACATCAAGGTACAATACATAAGATATACAGATGAATACATTCTGAAGTTACAATTACCTCAATAGATCTATGTCATACAAATGCAAATTTGAGCATAGCCATGGACATGTTAACCCAAAAAATCCCCTAATGAGCTCTACATGACCTACACCACCCAAAGACGTCTACGTACGACCCTCATTTGACCCCACACCCTTGCTAAGGCTCAAAAATATGAAAAAAGGCTTAAAACCCCTAAAAAGAGCCAAAATAGCTCTCATGGGATCTAAAACCTCCAAAAAGGGGCTAAAACCCCTCAAAGGAGCTAGGAATTGGGTGAAAGGGGTTTAAAGCCCAAAAAAGGGGCTAAAGCCCTAACCAAGGGCTTAAAAACCTAAATCTCCATAAAAAAGCTATAAATAGAAGGGTGGGGATCACTCTCAAAACACTCCTCCTCTCCCTATCGTTATGATGCTCATGTGAGTGCCTTGAGACCCTTTTCCTCTCAAGCCATTCACCCTGCCTTTTCTCCATTGCTCCACAAGCCAAGCTTCCATCCCAAAGAGAGAGGTGCTTCCAAAGCTAGGGAATGGTAGCCCATTTCCACCTAAACAGAACGTATAACCATTTGTTTTCATTGTTATTTTAGTTTTCTAACTTATTTTGTTTGCAAGTTTTTTTTCTAATGGTTTGTTGCGGGTTTTCCCTTTGATTTCTTGTAGCCATGTCTCATTTTTCTAACAAGTTTCCTACAGGATTTCATGGCTCAAAGCTAACAATTCTTTGAAAGGTTTTCTTCCACATATAGGAACCCTACCCTTCAATCCTATAGACGAAAGGTATCCATTCCTTCCTGTAGCAAGGGAGAAAGCCCTACTATAGATTTGGCAACCATACTAGGTCGATCCCACAGGATCCATGGATTTTCTTTTCAAGTTTCTGTCTTCATTTCTATTTTATTAACCTAGTTTCAATTTTTGTTAAATCTAATTTAGATCTGTGTTTTTCTGCATTTTAGTTCACATCTGAGCCTCCTTAAGGCCAAACTGAGCATGTTCGGCCACAGTACAAGTTATTGTCAGTCGTTCCCAGCTCAAGTTAAAAACATTTCAACTTTTTGGGCTAGGTCATAGTTATTAGGCTAAAAGGGGTGACCAGGTCACTCATTCAGGCCCAAAAGGTGCAAATTCCCTCTCAGGGAGTAGATCGCTCTTGTTTTCAGTTTCTGAGCAGCCCCCTCACCTAATTTTGGGAAAATTTGGTGACCCCCTCACCACATTTTCCCTGAAAAGGGAAATCTATCTCTCAGATTCAGTTTTTTAAGCTATCTGGACTGTCAGTGCGGCTCAGCTACCTCTATCTAGAAATTTGTTTTCATTTCATACAATCTGTGTAAATCAATGATAAAATTAACGGGTTAATGGTCTAATGGATTTTCTTAAGGCTTGAATAAAATTACTGTAGGTTAAATTTCACTTCTTAATTGGAAATTAACACCTTTCCTAGCCCTTCCTCCTCTACCCAGTCATCACCCTTCAGGGTATTCTGGGATAAGACAAAGGGTGAAGCTCGTATAGTAATAGGCACTTCATTTGTAATTTTTTGAGACCACTAAAAATGGGTGACTTGGAAGGTAGAGGGGGTGGTAGGGCCAGGGGGCCTCACAACATTCGCGTCCTCTCTGTTGACCAACCTTGCACTCAAGGAGTGACCTAAGGATATACAGATGGGCTTAGTCCCATTGTGTTGGGATTCCAACACTCTTTCCTAGTCGAAGAGAAATACATGTGTAAGGCAGTCACCTAGTAAGTCTACCATAGTTCAGATTCATGTATGGCATGTTTTAAGGTTTCTATTCACAATTTACTGCTTTCATAAATAACTTACCCATGTTATAAGTTTTGCAATAAACCAAAAATTCTCTGCGAAATATTCATAAACCATACAAGTAGCCACCAAGTGTAATAGAAATACAATGGACATGGACACAAACCATACCCAATAAGATAACCAAACTCAATTCATGACACTGAGCTAGACATTAAAATTTATTAATTTACACTAATTCAAACACTTGTAGTCTTTGAGGACATAAGTCCCTGACTGCCTTAACTATGGGAAGTACTTAGGCTCAGCCCAAAAACTCATTGTGAGGAGTACCACAGGAACCCCAAAGTTGCTAGCCGCTGAGAGGAATTTCCAAGTGAAATGGGAAACAACCCCTACCAATTGACTAGCACTCCCATGAGGAAAAAGCCAAGCGTTGTCTCTTGGAAGTCTTGGTGGCCGAGTGACCACCTGAAAGCCAATAGGAAGCTACTAAAACTGGGGTCCAGAACGTCATAACCGAATTTCACCACCTGATCTACCAACTAGACACAATTGATCCCCCATGCTCTTCCTCACTCCTGAGAGGTGATCCACCACAGTTTGGGTCCTTGTATCAAAATCGTCAAGACCATTATTGATGACCCTCTACCCCATCAGAATGCCACACAACCTTTGATTCAGACTCAGAATCATATCAATTTGAGCCATATTTACACACCGCACCATCTAGCCCCATGGTTGGTGCAAACCTAGATCCATTTTCCATCTTGGTGATCGACAGTGGACCCACGTCCATATCCCACACCACCACTGACACCCGACTAGCCTTCCTATAACTGTCATGCAGACTGTCATAAGTCAGCTATCTCCACCCATACTTACTAGTCAAACTGTCCCACTTGGCATGCTTGGGGGTAGTGGCCCATCCACTCACACTGTCCCACATGGCATTCCTAGGGGAAATGACCCTTCCACTCACACTATGTTGATTACCATACCTGGGGACATTGGCCTTTCCACAACTGTGCCACAAGTACCCCCAGTCACACAGGTACATCATATTCTTGTAAACTCTACCACCATTGTTGGTCCGTCGCACATCAACCTTGGGTCAAACCTCCCTTTCATGGCATGCCTCAACCTGCCTAAATTAGTGAGGTTAACCAATGACCCCATCTATCATCAAACCTTTTGGCCTCCCATGCCAACCAAACTCCCCTCGGGCATCCCCAAGTTTGAAAGGAAGGTAGGGGAATGCCCTCAAAAACATATCATGACGTTTCACCTATGTTGCTCATCAAATAGAATTATAGATGATTCGATCAAACTCAGAGTATTCCAACGCACCCTCACAGATGCTGCAGCCAAGTGGTACATTGAGCTACCACAAGCCAAGTACCCAAATTTCAACTCCTTGGCCTCTATGTTCCTGTAATATTTCCAATTCCCTGTCAGATATGATGAAGGAGTGGAAATCTTGCTATCTTTCCGCCAAAACACTGTGACCCACATCACCAACCACATCCACAAGTGGAGGCGACATCACAGCTTGTGCAAGATCAAGCTTGATGACAAGATATTCTTGGACTGGTTCTTGAAAACATTGCTGCCACCTATATCCAAGGACTTGGCCTTCGAACATCCCAAAATAGAGGAGGAGGCCATATTGAAGGCCCAACAGTTTGACCTCATTTACGCATAGTATGGATACCTTTACACCATCATTCGAGATGCTCCTCATGCATCCACCTCCTATTGGGATGCACCGGGGGCATCCCATGTTGCATATGGCATCATAGGTTCTATCTCCCATTAGCCACAGCACCATCCGACACCACCTACGATTCCACCACAACCAAGCAACACCCCTAGTGATTCCTACCCAAACCAAACTCCTGACTATGCAATAATGATTCCCCAGTCCGGAGCCATGACCTCTTATGCACAACCCATGCCACAACAGCAAACCCATGCACCTACTTGGTCAGCCCATGTTTGTAGCACCCCTAGCCCCTCAAGTCTACTATGTACCACCTGTGCAATCCACCCAAACCCCTGCCCCATCTCTGCCTCCTCCTTTGGGACAATTGTTTGCACAACAAAACCATCCCACCAACCAGCCCCTAAAAACCAACAAGGGAAAGCCAGAAATAATCAAGCCCAAAACCAAGGAAACAATCAACCGTAGGGAGGCGGTCAAGAACCAAATCCTCCCAACAATGCCAGGGAAAACCAGCCAGCCCAAAATCCTCAGCAACCAAACACACCTAGACGCAATGCTCCGTTGCACACAAATCAGCCATGGAAGTTGTGTGAGGTTTATGGGAACTATACGCATGAGTGCCCCTTCATGGATCGCACTAAGCATGCCATTCACAATGAGGTTCAACATGCTACCAAAATGGCAGTCCCATATCAACCCAACCCGACACCACTAGGACCTCCACCCATGGTGCTCCAAAACACATTGCCATTCCAAGGACTAGTAGTAATTGCACCTGCTCCCCAACCTAATCCCAGTGCCTTAGGGGCACCTCTGACAATGGAAACAGGTGTTCACCACCTACTAGCCTTGACAACTAAAGAGGTCAATATACAGACCAGACAAAATCATTACAGAACTAACACCAAACCTACTGACCCATCAACAACATCCACATCCAAAACAACCAATATACCTCTTCATCTACCCCCTTTTCCCCCACACCCCCCCATACAGCGAGTTGCTAACAATGTCACAGCTAGAGTTTTGTAAGCTACAACACCGTGGATGACTTGGCCCAAACAACTACAGCTATGTCCACTCTTGAAGTACTTAAAACTTTCCCAACACAGCAAAAATCCTTACTAGCTTCCCTCGGTGCCATAGACCCCTCTGACTCTAAGTTAATCACATTCAACACAGAGAATGAAGAACCATGGATGCCATCAACCATTTCCTTCCAAATCCTGGTATCCATTTGGAATTTGTTCGTGCACCGACGCATCATGGATGAGGGGGAATCCATGTGCATTATGTCAACCTTAGTGTGGCAGAATATTGGATCACTAATTCTGCAACCATCTTCTACTACTCTGTGGGCTTATGATGGCCGCCCCACTAAAGCCCAAGGAATTCTCCCACACGTTCCCATCACATTAGTCGAGAAAACATTATTGATTAAAATAGAGGTTGTCAATGCTCAGTTGGACTATCATCTTCTCCTCGGGAGACGTTATATGTATGCCACGAGAGCCAGTAGCATCAACTGTTTTTCATCTCATGATGTTCCCTCACAAAGGGAAAATCGTGACGGTTGACCAACTAACTTATCATGATCTACAAGGGATAAGTGCACTAACCAATGTTATCCCTACGATCAATACCATCAATCCGCAAGGACTAACCACACTCGCCAATGTTATCCCTACGACCAATACCATGGTTGAAAACATACCAGCCTCCCCATTATTGAATGTGGGTCTTTGGTTGTTTTTCTATACCATAATGATGGCTTCCTTCCCCTTAGTGTCATTGCCACTAACACCAAATGAGACTATGGATTTGTGCATGCTCTCATCCAGCACCATCGTACCTAAACTTCAACCACAGCCATAGCCCCAACAACAGCCACAACAACATCCGCAGTCGCAACATTAGCAGTAGCTGCAACATCATCCGTAGCCATAGCATTATGCGCAGCCACCACAACCTCATCCCCACATACAACCATGAGGGAGTTATTTGGGATCCTCCCCAGTCCACACAATTCCCTTCCTATTTCCCCCGCCTGGTGTTATGAGTAAGCCATTAATGGCTACCCTAAACTTACCCAATTTAACATTTGGGATTCCCATGTGGTACTTTGATCCACCGACCCAACATCCAATCCCCCAGGTAGTCTTAACCCCCATGCAACCCATTATGGTTGAATCTCATCCTCCACCCGACCCGCAAAAACGCCCAGGGGAAAAAACATGAAATCTACCAGTGAACCTCGACAGATCCTGCCTTGCACCGTCTGTGAATAACATGGCCATCCAACTCAAAACTTCCCTAAGATTCCCATAATATGCATGCATTTGGATGCCATGGATTGAATAGAGAATATCTCCGTGGTTGAACTCCCAAGTGGACCAATAGTGAGAAACAAGTTGTTGAGAACAAACCATGCTTGCACCCTTTGCAGATTGTATGGACACTATTCTCACCACTGTCAGGACTTGTCCAAGTTTCAAATGGCTCTAGCCAACCTTTGACAACATGCCCTTGAATCTGAGATCACTCTGATTGAAGAAGTCCATCCCCCACCTCCTTCTTTAGACACCATGTCCATTTACATGATGTCAAGTTCCACGAAACCCCTTATCTCCACCATCACCAACATTCCATCAAACATGTCTCTTCGTTGCTTTCGCAACGACAAGGAGATACTTGAAGCCTTAACCACCCCAGAATACCTGTGGGATGACATGCACCATCGCTCGTTCTTCCTTCCTAAAGAACTTGTGTCGCAGTCTAACCAGATTTTTGTGGAAACAAAAGATTTCATTCATGGGAAAGTCGACTGGTTCAAGAATCCCATCCCAACACCAGATTCCTTCGAAGAAGGGAAAATGGCCAACATCTCTCCAGCCATCAAAATCAACATCTCAACCAATCCTGAGGTTGTTGAGGAAATCATGCTAGGGGCATATTTCTCCTCGGATGAAGCCGCTTCCTCCTCGGATGAAGCCGCTTCCTACAAAGCGCTCTTCCAAGAATTCTGCGACATCTTTTCCTGGTCCTACACTGAAATTCCCAGGTGGGATCCATCCATTATGGAACACCACATCACCAAATGTCCCGATGTGGCCCCCATGTGCCAAAAGCAACAACCAATCCATCCCTCCAAAGTTTTCATGGTCAAAGATGAAATCGAGAAGCTGTGCATAGCCATTTTCATTTACCCCATTGCGTACACCATTGGGTTTCAAATCCTATTCCCATGAATAAAAAATAGGGTACCATCCATGTTTGCATAGACTTTCATGATCTAAATTGAGCATGTCTCAAAGACAACTTCCCAACACCCTTCATCGATCATATTATTGATGTGTAAGCTGGACATGAGGTATTTTCCTTCATGGACAAATTTTCCGAATATAACCAAATCTAGATCGAGAAAGAATATCATTACAAGACTACATTCACAACCCCATGGGGCACATTCGTGTATCAATTAATTCCCTTTGGTCTGAAGAACATGGGAGCCACCTTCCAGCGTGCCATGACATATTGTTTCCATGACCTAATCCACATCATATCTGTCTACCTGGCTGACCTTACCGCTCAATCACCAAAACAAGCACAACATATAGATGACTTGCGGCAAGTCTTTTTGCAATGTCACAAGTACAAAATTTGCTTGAACCCCCTAAAGTGCATTTTTTGTGTCCCAACAGGCCGTCTAATCGAGTTCATTGTATCCCACAAAGGGATAATAGTTGACCCCCTCAAAGTTCAAGCTATCCTTGATCTCCCTTCACCAAAAACTTGACACTAACTACAAAGCCTCCAAGGCAAGTCCAACTTCCTTTGCTGCTTTGTACCAGAGTATGCAACAAAATCCCATGGATTCATTTGCCTTATCCACACAAAAATCCCCTTTGTTTGGGATCAGCAAGCACAAGAATCGTTTGATGCACTCAAACAAGCCCTGGCTTCTGCACCATTACTCTCAGCAGCATAATTCACTCGAGACTTCATTCTCTATGTTTCGGCCTTGGAGAATTCCATTGTTGGAGTCTTGGTCTAGGAAGATGATGCTCACCATGAGCACGCGATTTATTATGTCAGCCAGAAGCTGACAAGTCCCCCACTACGATATTCACCCAAGGAGAAACTAGCCCTCGCCATCATCTTCTTGACTCAGAAGTGGCACCACTACATCATTGCAAACCATACCCATGTAGTGGCTTATTCCAAACCAATGTGATACCTCTTAAGTTGTCACCTTCTACAAGGCCACACGGTCAAGTGGGTAGTCATCCTCAAAGAATTTGACATGGAATTTGTTTCCCTGAAAAGCACAAATGAACTTGCGCTAGCCGTGCTAATGACAGATCTGCACCCATTGACCATGTCACCACCGCCCAAGGATGACCTCCCTGATGATTTCCTATTTGTCATATCCATGAAGGACCCATGGTATGGGGGCATCCTTCTATAATTAAGCACACAAAAGTTCGTAGCCCACTTAAACCATGAGGACAGGTGACACATCCAAAAACAATCCACTCGCCATCTTCTAATTAGAGATGTTCTATATCATCAAGGCATTGATACCATCCTATGTCGTTGCTTCACCTATGATGAGGCCGAGACCGTCCTCAATGACTGTCATAGTGGAGCCTGTGGTGGCCACCTTTCAGGTCTAGAAACCACCCAAAATATTCTACGTGTCAGCTACTTCTGGCCTTCCATATTCACTGATTACATAGAGGTAGTCAAACACTATCACAGCTGTTAGCACTTTTCCCCAAAGGAAATAACCCCCACTGCACTGTTACACCCCATAGTCACAGTTGGTCCTTTCTGCAAATGGGAAATCGACTTCATGGAAATCAACCCTACCTCGTCCAACGGTCATAAATATATCATTATGGCAGTTTATTACTTCACTAAGTGGGCTGAGGCCATGCCCACATTTGATTGCAAAAGTGAAATGATGGCACGTTTCTTCTTCATCCACGTCATTTCACGATTTGGTGTCCCCCAAAAATTGGTCTCAGACCATGGTAAACACTTTGAAGACGTCATTTGAACTGATCTTTCAACCATGTTGAAATTCCAACACCAATACTCACCTTCCTATACCCCCAAGGAAATGGCCAAGTCGAAGCAGTCAACAAAATCATCAATACAATGCTCCAAAGGATGGTAGGAAACCACAAAACCAACTAGCACCACATGTTGTTTTCCACCCTATGGGCTTATCGCACATCCACAAAAACCACAATTGGTTTCACCCCTTTCTGTCTAGTACATGGCATTGAATCAGTACTCCCTATAGAGTGATAAATCCCATCACTGTGCCTCGTAGTAGAACTCCTTCCTGATACTTTGCCTTTGGAAGAACGACTCCTCTAACTCGAGCAAACCATAGAAGACCACCCAGCTTCCCTCCAAGCCATTTAAGCAGTGAAAACATGGTCAAAGGCCCATTATGACTCCCATGTCCACCCTCGTACCTTCAGCAAAGGCGATATGGTTATGGTCTATGACCAACCCAATGACAAGTTGGGCATAGGCAAGTTTGAGTCAATGTGGTACGACCCATACATCGTCCATTGTTTCCTCGAAAAAGGGGCCTACAGCTTGATCAACTTTCATGGACAACTCTTGGAGAACCCCCGTAACAGGATCTACCTCAAGATATTTTATGCTTAACATCACCAATGAGTCGCTTGGTTTTCCCTTTTTGTTTTACAACATTTTTTTTTACCACAAATCAGAGACCTCCATTTAGGGGCAACACCATTAGCTGCTAATTCAGATTCACCCGGAGCCTATTCAAGACACCCCTCACACCTCTAGGATCAACATTTCATCTTTCATCTTCTAATGATACCATCATCTCATGTTTAATAAGTAATTTTTGGGACCACTTCTCAAAAGTTACCTTGGTTTACGAACCACATTGTAATGTAAGTGTCTCCGGACCTGTACTTGCATCACACCTACCTACTACAAATCATGCGAGACTCCAAACCATCTCCCTGGAAGGCACATAATTTTGTTTTAGCATATAACTGTCAAATCTATCCACCATACCTTACACGGGTCTCCAGACCACCACCCATAGGATGGATCATTTCTTTTGCATGCATTTGGCATATAACTTCCTCCAAACTTGCACTCACATCATATGTAAGTCAATTCCGTCCACCACAACTCACACACAAATCTCCAGACCTCTGTCCAAAAGCCACCTTAGTTTGCGTGCCACTACTGCACCGACTCATGTGTCTCTATCGCGATCTATCCCATGCATGTATTGGTATGTTTAAGAGCCACCTACTCCATCCATGCTGCACAGATGAATTTTGGACCACTGTCCATTGTCTTGACATAGGGGCACCTTCAGCGCCCCCTGGATCGGTTGACCATACTAGATTTTCTTTTAAGCTCTTTTCTGGTTCCTAAAGGAATGAAAATATTTTCAAGCACAACTTCTTCCTTTCCCGCTCGTTAAAGTATAGGAAAAGGCATCTACATCGTCTCATTTATCTCCTTTTGCGGACTATGTACACTACCATATGAAAAGGACCACCTTGCCACATTCAAGCCAAGACCATTCCCCTCTGCATCCTTTTATGTTTTCTCGGGCAGAGGGGATGAACTCTACAAAAAACCTCACCATGGGTTGTCGTTAAGTTATTTTCCAGCACTCTCACCAAGAAAAGATCACCGAGCAAACTTGGTTTTGTTCATGCTCATAAAAGTATATGAATGACCGTCCAGTCAGTATAGGTTTAACCTTTTTCAACCTGATTGGACTACCAATGGTAAAGAATTCTCCCATCCCCCAAAGGATGGGCGAGCTCTCCTATGTACACTTTTAATCTTTTTCAGGCACAACAGACTATCAACAAAAAAGAGACCCCACTGGAGTCTTTTTCATGCTTTTAGACTCTCTAAAAATGAAAGCACCATCGAGCATTTACTTTCTTGGGCTCGCTAAAAATCCACTAGATTGTACCACAATGGTGTCTTTAGACACCACCCCACATATAATAGTTCGACAGCATTCCCATGTTGGGCCTCCTTTGTTTAGAGTAATCTATGATGTGTCTTCCTTGGATCCCATCAATACCAAAAGTGTCTACCTCCCCCAAGTATTTCCCATCTACAGTTTCATTCCCTGTATTACAGCTATGATCCCTTTCTTATGAGTCAGTTTCATTTGTTTCCTGGTCCACCCTACTGTCATACTCTGAACAAAGGAATTTTGAGTCCCCCATGATTCCCTGCCCCTAATCAAATCCTCCCCCTCCCCCCTCCCACTCAGTGGGTTAGTCCTTAGATTTCCTCACATATTTCGATTATCTCCCTCGTGCTTCTGGTCAAGGAAACACCATTGCTTTGGCCAGTTGTAGCTCTCCCTCTGTCAACGACAACACACATATTCTAGAGGATATACCCAGAGGTCCCTGTATCCTGTTTTCATTAACCTCATTGATGAGTTCCTTGGACCACTTGAGAGGAGTCCTCAGTGCCTCTCGGGATGGTTGTGTCTCACTTACTCGACTATGGCTACATTATTGCACCATTGATATTTGTACAGGGTATTGGTCCATGCAGTATTTGTTCAAAGACCCTGGATGTCACCTGACTCCAACACATTGATGAGTCTATGTAAGGGACCCCAACCAGTTAATGTCCCTTGTGATTTTTTGATTGCATTAGAGACAATGTTCAGAAGCCCCAGAAGTGCTTCTATATAGATTTATGATTGATGCAGCATATTTGTACCATAGAGACTTTGACTCTCCATCAGTGGGTCCCTACAACTATGTACCATTCCAGATCTAGTAGGCTGTCATTCATGAAGATATAGCATTCCATGAGAATGCCATGGGTCCAATGTAGCAGTTCTTCAGATCAATATTGTATTCAGCCTCTCATTGAGGCAACCACTATTGTAACAACAGTTGTACATGATCAGCTCTTGTATTATAGAGCTTAGATCACATTATTATTTTGACATCATTATGAGCATGGGGATTCCCACCTCGTCCATATACATGTCACACATTATTTGTATCTCACCCATTGATGGGAACCATACTAATACAAAAACCAAAATCCACCATGCCCCAACCCAGGAAGCACCACCTCTCCCTAGAAAATCCTATGATGTATGCCAACCATATGATGAGATCCTACCCTCACACATTAGGGGGCAATATTTTAACCCAAAAAATCCCCCAATGAGCTCTACATGACCTACACCACCCAAAGACATCTACGTACGACCCTCATTTGACACCCACACCCTTGCTAAGGCTCAAAAATATGAAAAGGGGCTTAAAAACACCTAAAAAGAGCCAAAATATCTCTCATAGGGGATAAAACCTCCAAAAGGGGGATAAAACCCCTCAAAGGAGCTAAGAATTGGGCGAAAGGGGCTTAAAGCCCAAAAAAGGGGCTAAATCCCTAACCAGGGGATTAAAACCCTAAATCTCTCAAAAAAAGCTATAAATAGAGGGGTGGGGGTCACTCTCAAAACACTCCTTCTCTCCCTATCGTTATGCTTCCCATGTGAGTGCCTTGAGACCCTTTTCCTCTCAATCCATTCAACCTCTTCCCCATTTCTCCATGTTACAGCAGATTTTACCACACATGGTGGATCACACCTTTATGGCCTTCTATGTCCCTTTGCAGACTCTTTGGACCTCATGGACCATTTTTTTACCTTTGATGTTTCTAAGATCATCCCTAAAAACATACATTATTTTCTATACACTACTTTTAAACCCATTCTCACGTATATACGCGGATATGACCCTCAGACTTACATACATCGAGATGTGTGGAAAAGGTCAAATAGTTTTGGAGTTTTCCTTGATGTGGATCCAAGTCACTTGTCTCTTGGACTTCCATATGCCTTGAGATCACTCGGATTTGACCTTCCATTACCCCATCTAAGCACTAAATAAGGAACCCTTTGGATACATTGAAGGAGGAGGAATTAAAGAGCAAGAAAACTATAGTCCATTATTGCCAGAGCTTATACTTGAGTCTACATCCCTTTGTCCCTTGGAGCACTTTGTGTTCTTCCCAAAATTTTATTTGCTTGTGAGCTTGCTATCGAGAGATGGAGGATTGAACTGGTGGAGGCCCAGGTGGAGGACTCAGTTTTCTTCAGTTCGCAGACGTGTCGACAAAGGTTGTCACTATTGTAATCTCTGATTTATATTAATAGAAATATATTTTCATGTCCAATAATGTGTATTTAAATGAGTATTGAATCCATGGATGCTTTTAAATGCTTATATGTTATTGATTATATATGCTAGAGTAGGTCTAACACAATTATATAGCATGCTTGTCTTGTTTTTTGAATGTTGAGAGAGAAAATTGCTAATACAAGCGACAGTGGAAAAGCTCAACGGGGATCTACATCAACCATATAGAATAAGGTATGTTTCGAGATCCTTTAGTGTTAGAAGTTTGGTTTCTCTTGCATATGGGAAATGATTGATTTTTGTGGTTACTCTGTCTGTTGTGGTACCCCAAGCCATAGGAAGTTTTCTCTGTAATAGAATTGGAAACCATATTGAGGAGTTCCTGGTCATTTATTTTGGGGGTTTTATCGGCATTCAATGTTCTTGAATTGCTCTGATTTCTTTGTTTCTGAGTTGGGTCTGGGGCATGTTTTCCTAGTAGTGTCTGATAGGAGTAAAGTTTGTCTCAACTTGTCTGTTTACCTTCTCCTTTATCTCTTTTTCTTCTTGTACACGAGTTTTGTCTTCACAGTCGCGTGTACACGTGGTTTTTACTGGGATATCCGCGTATATACGCGGGTTTTCTGCACACAGTCGTGTATTCCCTGAGTTTTGCCTTTTGGGGGAAGATTAAGTGTTGCTGGGTGAGTTTGGATAATTGTTGAGTCTTCTTGGATGCTTCTAGAGTCTATATACACCTTTGTTTCTGACTAGAGACACTTTTCAGTTTGAATTTTTTGAGAATGTTCTTGTCATTGCATTTTCTATTTTTGTTTTTTGAGATTAGTGCATTAGGTCTCTTTTACCTTAGTGCTTTGCTTGGGTCCTGTCTGAATAGTGTTTGTAGATTCTGGGGGTTGTAGGGTCATACTTTTTCTTTATTATCTCATTTTAATTCAAAAAATACAAAAACATTTGCTTTTTGCACCATTATGCATTTTGCATGGTACTTGCACTAGGTTTTCTTGGAGAAGTATTAGTCAGATTTTCATATAGGAATGACTGCATCTTCATTTGAAGGAAAATTTTGCATTTCACGTAGTAGCATACCCCATTTTTCATTTGACACGGTGCATTTGCATTGTTTGTTAGGTGTGCATTTTACTTCTTGTTGTGTCATAACACCATTAGTTACACGATCATTTGCCCTTTTGAATAATAAGCCAATTAAAATCAACGCATAATAAAATGAATTACACTCTTTTATTTTATAGGGTGCACCAACAACATTAGGTTTTAGGGTCTTGGAATAGTTCATTGTGAGTAAATTCTCCAAGACCACTAAATGAAACATGTATGTGTCTGTCCAAGTGAGAGTGTGAAATTCCTTGGTATAATTAGTGTTTCTCAGGATCCTACTCTTACAAGGGAATTAAGCATGAGGCAGTGTGAGCAGTTAATGATTGGGATGAACCCTAGTCATAACTGAGTAGCACCGAAGATATTTCCAGGATTGTATTCATATCTAGGGTCTCTTTCGAGAGTTTTGGGATTTTATACCCTGCCCATATGGTCAATCCCACCTGCGACTATCTGCCTAAGCATTGATTATATTGAGGTGACCTTAGGTTCCTTACCTAGGTTATCGAGGGGGTACTTTGTAGAGGTTATTCTATAGGTTTCCTGGCTAGGTAGGGGTCAGACATCACCGTTGCTATATGTGTTGAAGCTGAGGGCCACTATAACTAGTTATGAACC
This sequence comes from Pseudotsuga menziesii, assembly GCA_001517045.1. Classification (NCBI taxonomy): domain Eukaryota; kingdom Viridiplantae; phylum Streptophyta; class Pinopsida; order Pinales; family Pinaceae; genus Pseudotsuga; species Pseudotsuga menziesii. The sequence goes on along the minus strand of LPNX010773364.1, from coordinate 684,204 downwards.
TATGATTGTTGTGTATGGCAGTCTCAAGCCTCTCCTGAGAGAGACATACCTACTTCATTCGGGAGCTCACATATCCTACCCTTCTTTGCTTGTGATCTGGCTTTACATTGTATAGGTGTATGATCTATGCACACTAGTTTGCCTAGGGTTTGCATAATTAAAAAGAGTATTTTTCATTTTTTGAGTAATTTTGGATTCAGGCACAGCACTTCACCGTTCTTGTCATTTAGGAGGACTTCCGCCTTCCACATCTCCTCCTCTTTCGGGAGAGATAAATAGATAGTCCAAGTGGACTACTTCTCACATTGATTCACACACGATGGGAGATCACGAGGATGAGATTCCTGAGATGTCTTCTCCACCTCAAGAAGTTGGGGATGTAGATTCTACTCCTGTATATGATCCTTCACCAGAAATACCTTCACATTATGGTTATGATCCCTCATTCACAGGTCACCAGTATTGTTTACCAGGTGACGAGACTCACAATGAACCCACAAGCACTAGTTATATTCATTATGGCATGCCTGATATTCCTGCACATGATCCGGCACATCATGCCAAGTCAAAAATTGAACCTAGCACTATGCCTGGGGGCACTCCTATTCCTTTCCATGCGGAGAGATTTGGGAGCACTAGTCACATTGCACCTTCCATCCCAGTGGTGGAAGCTACCTCACATGTTTGTCCTAGAGCTAGTGTTGGTATTCAAATGTGGATACCAGAACTGAGACGAGTGACCATAGGGAATACCACTTACATCCCTTCACGTGTCCCTTCTTCCTCAAACCCTACTCCTTCAAATTCATTTTTGACAACCCTTCCTCCCCCTCATTCACGCGGTCCTTCGGGCCAAAATATTGTTGCTAGCCATGTTCGTACTGCCACTGCTCGCACGGTAGTATCTTAGAGTCAAGTACCTCCTCTGGTCTTGGGAGGTCATATTCCTGTTTCTGGATCATCTCACGGTCCATCGCAAGGAGTTCCCTGTATCCATAATTATGGAGCTTCTCATGGGACATCCCATGGGACACCTTATGGATATTCTCATGGATAATATTATGGACCGTAGTATGGACAAAACTATTGACCCTATGGTTACAGGTATCAACAACCCACTTACTCCTCTAATTATGGGTTTGTAGCACCGCATAGTCAAGGTAAACCACATCATAATGCTTCCATGCAGCCCTACACGGGTCAAATGGGAGGAGGATATTATGGCCAAGGCCATGGTACTTATAGTAGTCAGCCTTATATGAACCAAAACTATCAGGGAGTCTGGCATAGACCGGCTCAACCTAGGCTCCCTTTCCTTGTAATGTTAAAATTACCTGACTTATCGAGACTCATGAATCATCCGGTATCTCATGACCCAGCTTGGCCAGCTGTCCCTAACAAGCTTCCCTCAGACATTCCAAAATTCGATGGCAAAGCAGGAGAAGATCCTAGTCAACATGTCACTACTTTTCCCCTTTGGTTCTCTTCCAATTCCTTACATGATGACTCAATCCATTTAAGGCTATTTCAACGCACCCTCACTAAGCCTGCAGCGAAATGGTATATAGAGTTACCAAGGGGGGCATTCATTTTGTTCGATGACCTTGCTATGAATTTCCTCAATCACTTCTAGCTACCTGTGCATTATGACATTGGTACTGAACTCTTGTTGACATTTTGACAAGACAAAGCCACACATATCTCGAACCATATCCAAGAGTGGCATAGACGGAAGAGGTTGATTAAAGCTTTCATACCGCCAGAATTTCTCCTTGAGTGGTTCCTCAAATCGTTGTTACCTTACATCGTGAAGGATGTTTCTACATCCGGAGTCCAGAATGAGGAACAAGCAATCTTTAGGGCACAGGAGTTGGATTTGATTTATTCTCAATCCAAACTTTTGTATGAAATCATACCTAACACTCTGCATTCTAGTTTCGATCCCAAGATCAAGCCTGGACCACATGTCGATGGAATTGTGCATTGTACAAGTGCCAAACCTGTGGATTCGGTTGTGAAACAAGTGAGTCAATTTTCTATTAATCAATCCACTTAGGGACAAGCCATGACTTCGTCTCAACCCACCCAACTGATGAGTGTACTTTCCATGCAATCATTGGACCAGAAGGGCAACCAACAGCCCGGAAGGAATAAGAAAAAGGGTAAAAATAATTGTGAGGATGGGAACAAGAATGAAAATGCCAGTTTTAATGACAAGAATGCCCACAATGCTAGGGGGGACAAGTAGTCTAAACATAAGGTTAAGTTTCCTTGCAAATTGTGTAAGGAGGACCACCTCACTCACTTGTGCCCTCATATGGAAGATGCCTCGAGATTCATAGCACAGGGCCCAGTTGTGCTAACCAATCCTTTACCCCATAATCAAAATATGAACTCGAGGACCAATGATCCTCATTGTGCATTGGGCAGAGATCAAAATCCATCGAAATCCGATACTGGTTATGGTTGCATCAACATGGTACATTCTACTAAGGTTGTGACTCATGCGAAATATTATGGTTCGTCACAACTGGACCTTGGAAAAGAACCCGCTCCACCTGAGAGCCCTTTAAATATCGAAAACCCTATGGATAAACTTGAAACTACACCTCACATTCCTAAGCAAGTCCTAAAGAATTTGGGGCACAATCCTAATGCCTGAGCCGCCCAGAACTATTCCATTGTCAAGGATTTGGGCCAAACTCCTTGTGCGATGTCTGCACTTGAAGTACTTCAGAGTTGTCTTCCACAAAGTAAAGCCTTGCTTTCTGCTCTTGGGATTAATGATGATAACTCTTCTTCCGTCATCAAATTTGAAACCATGGGACTACAACCTCACTTGCCTTACTACGTGTCTCTTTTGATTCATGTAGAGTGTCTTAATATGACCGTCAAACACACTGTGATTGATAAAGGCGCTACTACTTCCGTGATGTATTTGTCATGCTAGAAGGGCTTAGGTTCTCTCGAGCTGTCTCAATATGATACCATGTTGACTGCCTTTTATGGTAGATCATTTCTGCACGGGATTCTTCCTTCTCTTAAGGTCCAATTGGGAGGGAAGATCGTCGCAATCGAGGTCGAGGTGGTTGATGTGCCCCTTGACTACAATCTGTTACTGGGATAAAATTGGATGTATAGTATGAAAGCCATAGCCTCTTCTCTATTTCAAGTAGTATGCTTTCCATTTAATGGGAAGATTGTTATGATTGATTAGACATCGTTTCGTAATCCGAGTGTCAATGCATCATTGAGAGCTTCTATCCCAATTATCGATCATTCTTAGCCAGCAACTGGGAGTGTGGGTGTGGGTATGTATCCATCCCTTATGGGGACCTTTAGTTGTCCTGTGTCCATTCTTATGATTGGATCTAGTTTCGGTGGGGCTTCATCTTTGTTGAAGTCGGTATCTTTTTGCACTACCCATATGGAATATCCTTGGATTCTTCCTTCACCGATTCCTTTGAATGGACCTACCAAAATGGATGTGCCTTTGCCTGCATCAATGATCATATATCAAGTGAATATTGATTGTGTTGTAGAGCCTAGTCCTTCCTCTTCGTAGACGGAGGAGGAGGACCCATATGTGCTTCCTACATGGGCAGTTGAGTCCTCTCACACACATGATTTCCTTGATGGTGTTTTTCCATTAGATGAAGCCATTATTGATTCCATGTCGAGGGTTGAGCCACCTTGGGAAGAGTTGCATCATAGATCATATTTTATTCCCAAGCTTAACCATATGGAGTACAAGGACTATAGGAAGATTCTTAGCAAGAATATGGGTAGTCCCGTGGTTCCATTAAGCTCTCATAGTTAGATGGATGATGGGAACATGGCGAACCTATTACCTACCATTCCTATCAATATCTCTCGTGATCCTGGCAAAGTTGAGAACGTCTACGTTGGGGTGCATTGTTCCCATGATGAGATTAAGGAGTATACCAAGCTTTTTAAAGAGTTTCATGACATATTTTCTTGGTCATATGAGGAAATGTTGGGTATCGACCCTTGTATTGTCAAACATGAAATTAAGACCTATCTGAATGTGAAGCCTGTTCAACAACATTTGCGTGTGGTGAATCCTAGAAAAGCACCTGCTATTAAGGATGAAATAGAGAAGCTGTTAAAAGCCAGTTTTATCTATCATGTTCCCTTGACAGAGTGGGTTTCAAATCTCATTCTAGTGGATAAGAAGTATGGAGTGATCCATATATGCATTGATTTTCATGATTTAAATCGTGCATGTCCTAAGGATAATTTTCCCACACCATTTATTGATCATATTTTGGATGAGTGTGTGGGAAGCGAGGTATTCTCCTTTATGGATGGTTTTTTCAGATATAATCAGACTCAGATAAAACCCAAGGATCAACATAAAACTACGTTTATTTGTCCTTGGGGTACGTTTGCATATCAAAATATGCCTTTCGATCTTAAAAATGTCGAAGCCACATTTCAGCGGGCTATGACCTTAATTTTTCATGATCTCAAAACAATTATCAAAGTGTATTTGGATGATCTTGAAGCTCATTATCGTCTGAGAGTGCATCATCCATACCATTTGAGATTAGTATTCGAAAGATGCCGCCATTACCAAGTTAGGTTAAATCCTCATAACTGCATATTTTGCATAACCATTGGTCACTTTCTAGGGTTCATTGTATCCAAGGAGGGTATAAGAGTCGATCCCTTAAAGGTTGAGGCAATACTTCAATTGTCTTTCTCGCATAATATTAGAAATATTTAGTGTTTGCAAGGCATGGACGATTTCTTGTGGAGATTTGTGGTTAACTTTGCCAATTTGACTAAAGGATTTATGCCTCATTTAAACAAGGACACTATTTTTTGCTGGGATGAGCGAGCCTAGGAGTCCTTTGATGCTCTTAAGCGAGCCTTAGCATCAGCCCCCATGCTTAGTCCACCTAACTATAGCCATGATTTTTTTTATTTATGTGGCCACGTCCATGGAGATGGTTGGTATGGTTTTGGTTTAGGAGGATGAGGATCTCCACGAGCATGTCATATATTATTTGAGTCAGAACCTTATTGATGCAGAAATCCATTATTCTCATGTGGAGAAACTTGCCTTGGCCACCGTTCATGCGGTTCAGAGATTGAAACATCACATTCTCCTTCGCCAGACCTTGGTGGTAGCTCATGTCAATCCATTTTAGTTCATCCTCACTAGAAGGATGATCAGGGAAAAATATAATAAGTGGATTGTTATTTTGCAAGAGTTCGATCTCGAATTTGTTTCAGTGAAATCAAAGAAATCATTGATCTTTGCAGAGCTCATTTCTGATTTTCCAAGTGAGGAGGAGGAGGAGGTTTATGAGGATACATTTATCGATGAGCATATTTTCCTTATCTCAACTTTGGACCCATGGTATGGGGAAATCATTATATATTTGCAAACGTTGAAGGTCCCTACTCACCATTCACGGGATGAGCGATGAAGATTACATCATGTATCTAATAACTACCTTATAGTGGATAACACTTTGTACCATCATGGGGTAGATTCCATTTTACATTGTTTTTTAACCCATGATAAGGCTAAGGTTGTGCTGAATGATTTCCATGGAGGGGCATGTGGTGGTCATTTATCTGGGCTTTCTACAACCCAAAAAATATTCAGAGCGGGATATTTTTGGCCATCGATCTTCAAATATTGTGTCATTGCGGTCAAGAAGTGTCACCCTTTCCAGGTGTTTTCACGTAATACACGCTCGCATCCTACCCCAATACATACAATTATCACTGCTTGTCCCTTCACCAAGTGGGGGCTTGAATTCATGGATTGCAAACCAGCATTGGCTGGGGGGGATCATCACATTATAGTGGCTATTGATTATTTCATGAAATGGGCTGAGGCTATGCCCATGGTTAAATCCGACGATGAGACAACTACACATTTCATGTTCAACCAAATTATTACTCGGTTCGACATTCTGAAAGAGCTTGTCACTGACCATGGTAGGCACATTCATAATAGAATGATGTAAGAGTTGGCTTTGAATATAGGGTATAAGCAGGAGCCTTCCTCTTCTTATTACCCTCAAGCAAATGGACAGGTTGAAGGAGTGAATAAATCACTAAAATCCATTCTCCAACGAACCATCACACAAAGCAAGAAGAATTGGCATATCATGTTATATCCTGCTTTGTGGGCCTATAGGACTGAGGTTAAGACTGCCACCAGTTTCTCTCCATATCAGCTCATGCATGGGGTGGAGTCTATCTTGCCGGTGGAATGCAAAATCCCTTCATTGAAGCTAGCTATAGAGATTTTACCAGACACTTCCACATTGGAGGAACGTTTGTTCCACTTAGAGTAGCTTGAAGAGCAACGCTGGGATTCCTTAGTGGCTCTAGAATTAAATAAGAATCGCATTAATGTCCAATATGATAAGTCTATCCATCCGAGGAGGTTTAGTGAAGGTGATTTGGTCCTTTTGTGGGATCAAGCTAAAGAACCCTTCGAGGAAGGGAAGTTTAATACCATGTGGCATGGTCCTTACATAGTCAAACATGTGTTAGAGAAGGGCACCTATGAGCTAGTGGATTATGAAGGGACAGCCGTGGCGGAGCCTAGAAATGGGCTCTATCTTAAAAAATACTATGCATGATCTTCATCTAGGGCTGATTATTATATATTATTGTACAGTTTTTTGCATAGGTAGGTTTTCTTATGGTGATCGAGTTTGTTGATTAGCTTTCATTTCTTATGGAAGATGTCAATGGAGTCTTTTGCTTACATAGGATTCACTGATGGTGCTAGCTGCCACACTCAAAACTCAGCTTCTACTGCTTGGGTGACTTATACTCCTACAGGTCAGGTATTGTCTTTAGGAAGTGTATGTTTACGGACTTCTTCGATTAATGTTGCTGAGTATAGTGCCGTTATTGAGTTATTGCGGGATGCCATTTCACATGGTTTTCTCTCTCTTGAGGTACGTCTTGATATTGTTAGAACAACAATTTGAGAACATAACATACATACATGTTTCAAGAATTTTTAATCAAGTTTCTGACTCATATGCTAACTATGTGTTAGATTGGCATTTGTTTCATAGAACATAAGCATATCACAAACATACATTTTTACATACATGTAAATAAATAAAATCGATCACCATAAAAAAAATTCATTAAACATCCAAAAGGTGACGTCATAATACATAACTGTCATAATACAAAAATGGGGATTCCAATCCACCAAAATATAATACACTGTAGTACAAAAATGAAGCACTCTTAGGTCTCTAATCCTGTGGAGGAGGAGGGGGGTTCTGATCATGGTAGCACACCACAGCTCTAGCTACTCGTTGGAATAACCAAACCCATGCTCATGGTACACCAACCACCTAACGCTACATGGCCTCAGGAAAGTCCTCGACTTGCGCCATTGGTACCCTGTGTGTCAAGAATATAAAGTTTGTGTGGATGCTTTGGAGCGTCTATTCTGCATCCACACCCATGATGTCATCTCATCTTCCCCTCCATCTTTGATGAGGGAAACCATCACGGCGCCATGGTCCAACATCTGCATACACATGACATATTGTCACTATGTGTCGTCACACCAAAACATGTCTTTTGAGTCAATATATCAAAAAACACAAAAAATAATTGTAATTCAAAAAACTTAAAAAGAGGGTTTGGTATTCATTACCTATGTCTCCATATGCCGCTCCTGGTGGTAGAGGAATGTCCATATCTCCCCATAAATCTATTCCCGCATAGGGATAGTCATCGATGGCAATAATATGTCATTTCCACCATGGAAAAAAGTCCATTGGGTAGGGGTTATCCACCCTACCTCTTCCCATTCTACACATAACATTTTCCCAATGTCGTTGGGCCAATCTCAAACTTCGTGTGGAGGAATGTCCACTCTAGGGCTTAGCCTCGGTACACACTCAAATAAAAACATGCTTAGTATGCTGCCGAAACCGATGTTTCTCACCCTACCCATATTGTAGTCACTGAGCTACTACTTCATGTTACTCAACAGTGCAGTGCTCTAGTCATACACTGTGGGTCTCATACACTCCACCGCATAGAACATCAATGGCCGCGAGGCCTAGTGGAGTGAAACTAGACTGGCTATCCTGCCGAGTGCCAATAGTATGGCCTTCAGTCCTAGTACCTGGATGGAGTTGGTCAGGATTTTACTCCCAACCTTTTCTATGTCTGAAAAATAGTATACTACAATGTACTCATCAATGGTAAGGCCACCTCCAGGCCCACAATAGCATAGGTTCACCACCTCTCCCTGTCAGGATAATCCAGTAATAAAATATATGTCCTCTACCTCTATAGTGAGAGACATCCCATCGATATTAAAAGACTCTGAGTCTGGATCCCAGTAGTCTACTAGCATCTGCAGGAGTCTTGGTTTGGCCCTCAGGATGCCAAGACACCAAAACTTATATAGACCGCATGCACGAAGAGCTTTTTGAGCCATTAAGTCACCTTGAACAGCCACTTATACATCTCCATGTTCCCTCTCTCTCCATTCTAGAACCATCCTGCACATAAAAAGTAATTTTTGGTCATTATATACCTTAAAACACCTTGTGCATGACCGCATACGCGACTGTTTACAAAATAGCCATGTATGTACGCGGTTTTGGGAGGTTTTTCCGCATATGTCCAGCCCTATACGTGGAGAAACCCCTGATATCTGCGTGGGCTAAAACGACCAGTTTAGACTGGCCTAAAAATTAAAATTGACCATGGAAATTCAAAAAATTTGCATGAAATAGAAAGAGGAGGACATGAGGATTTATTTGGAAGAAACGATGTCGAATTTCATCGGACGAAGCTCCCAGAATTCGCTTTAGAAATTTTGAGCTCCAATGGGTAAAAATTTCAAATGATTTGGAATTTTTGAATTTTTTACTATTTATAAAAGAAATTTGAAATTTTTGAAATTTTTTACCTTCTTTCTATAGTTTTGGACCGTTTCTTACCATTTTGGACCTTTTTGGACTAATTTGATGATGTAGGAGTCCATTTTGAGCTCTGTCTCGACCATGGTTTTGACCCGTTCATGCCGATTTCAGGTATTATGTCTAAACTAGCATATACGTTAGGTTTCGTATCCATTTTCACTTTGCATGACCTTATGACCGTTTCATTATAACCTTAAGTATGAACCCATTCTATCTTGTCATGGAACCTTCTTATTGCTTTTAGAAGTGACATGATGTGAATGGTAGAGCTTGACCATACATGGGTGCCCTAGTTAGCTCCTGTTTTCCTTTGGTGCCCATGCCGACATTTTTCCCTTAGGGTGTGGGAGTCCTTTGTATAGTATCGCCATGACTTTGCGTAAGAGCCTCATACTCCTCTTGATCTTTTTGTTGGCCTTTTTCCCCAGGACTCCCTTATGTCAAGTTGTAATTGAATTATCATGAGTTTTTCTTGCCTTATTGAGCCTTATGTCGGCTTTCCTGACTTTGATTATCAGCTATATAGCCTGAGCTTCCCTTATGTCTAGTCACGCAGAGCCATTTTACATATCTGTTGCAGCTTGATTCCCCATTTTTTACCGGGAGGAGACTTTCCCCCGAGTGTTGTTATCCTACACATGTGTCCTTGCATTGAGCATGGGTATGTTCTGCTGCTTGGAACTAGTTTGTTTGCCCCTTGACACTCGCCTCCTCCTAGTCTGTAACTATAAATCACTTTTATTCTTTTTCAAGCTTTTCAAAATATTTGAAAAAGTAAAAATAAAAATAAAAAAACCAAAAATCCAGATAGGAAAATATGTTATCTTTGGTAGCAGTCAAGTCATGTCTCCTCCGAACAGAGCACTATATATCACATCTATTGGTTGGGTTAATAGTTTGACTTTAGGAGATGTACTTGTTTCTCTGAGTTTATCTCCATTGACTGGTTAAGCTTCCAGTCCCTATGGAGCCTCTGTCGATGCCTCCTGTGTCGAAGAGATGTCCCAGTTTTGTATATTGAGTCTATGCTTCCTACATTCAGTCATGATTCTCCTTTATGCTCTTGTTCGAAGGAATTTGAAACCTAAGTTGGTTATTCCTCAATTCTCTTGACTTTTCATGTCGACCATTCCTGGTACTAATACTGGATCATGCACATTATGATTGAGTGCTTCCACATTATACAAATTTGTTGAGTACCTCGTGTTGGATGATGAGGGATGCATTAATTCCCTCCTTCTATAGGATTTCATCCCATTGAATTCAGATCATTTATTCTGGGATAGGAATCTAGAGTCATTTTTGGGTGCCTTGAGACTTACAGTCATCAGTGGCAGGTTCTCTCACCATCGATAGTTTTGGGAATACATCAATGTCCCCTAATCGATGGATCCTTTCAAGTGTTCGACCTCAACACATTTATTCACATTTGTTAGTTTTCACTCTAGTACCTTGATTCCCATTTTCATTATCAGTGGGTGATCTCACATCTATTAATGGTATACATCAATGATCGGTAATCAGACGATGGACTACTCTATTCAAACTTGACACTTTTATTCACATAGTAGGACATGTACTCGTAGTGGATTGTGTAGAAGACCTTCCAGATTGGTGGCATTTCATATATGCTACCTCCTTGATCATGCCAGTGTTCATGAGATTTCAGCTCTCGTGACTTGATTCCAGTGTATGTCAGATATCTTCAGCCATTATGGAGATCTTGATCCATTATATATCTTCAGCTTTCATGGAGATCATGATCCTTTGTATATCTTTACTATGGAGATTCTGATCCATCTATATTGTACGTGGTGATGACCACACATGTCATATTTTGTATCATGCCTATTCATGGCCATTGTACTCTTATGTAAATGGGACTGCTATATCTACTTGCAGTTATGTGCAGAGTTTGATTATTGTATTATACTATTGGATGGCTAGTTCTTCCACCTGGTTCTTCATCACTCCACTTCTAGGATGGACTTATAATGTATTTCAGCCATCGTATCACCCCTCTAACCTCACACATTACGGGGCATCTGTTACAGCTGATTTTACCACAGATAGTGGATCACACCTTTATGGCCTTTCCTATCCATCTATGGACTCTTTGGACCTCATGGATCATTTTTTTTACCTTTGATGTTTCCAATATCATCCCTAAAAACATGCATTATTTTCTATACGCGACTTTTAAACCCATTCTCGCGTATATACGCTGATATGACCCTCAGACCTGCATACATCGGGATGTCGGTGGTTACTCTGTCTGTTGTGGTACCCCAAGCCATAGGAAGTTTTCTCCGTAACACCACAATCCAAGCTTCCATCCCAAAGAGAGAGGTGCTTCCAAAGCTAGGGCATGGTGGCCCATTTCCACCCAAAAAGAAGGTATAACCATTTGTTTTCATTGTTATTTTAGTTTTCTAACTTATTTTGATTCCAGGTTTGTTTTCTAATGGTTCGTTATAGGTTTTGCCTTTGATTTATTGAATCCATCTATTGTTTTCTAACCATTTCATGCATGGTTTCATAGCTTATCCCCAATATTTTTTTCCAAGTTCTCTTCCACATACAGGAACCCTACCCTTCCATCCTATAGACGGAAGGTAGTCATTCCTGCCTATAGCAAGGGAAAATTCCCTACTATAATACAAATGTGGATCCATGCTGATACTTCATACAATATACTCTATCGCAACCTGGGAAGAAAGCTATGAGTGCTTTATAACAAATACCCATGGTATTCATCTCGTCTTCCACAAAGTACAATTCTATCCATGTGATTACAATGATCTGAATTCAAACAGGATAGAAACCACTTGATTACTAGTCAATGAGGTGAACCGTTAACAAGTGCGAGGGATATCACCATTGATGTCAATGATTCCCAAGGTACCCTAGTACAACAGTGGACAATGCATTCTTTTGAAAGACTCAAAGGAGTGACATGACTCATGAAAGTGGATTGACTTGTAAGTCAGATGAATACCGATTTGACTAAATGATGTGCAAACAAGTGCCATGTTCAAAGGAAACAAACAACTATCATTTATTCACAAAATGAATTGATTCCCTTCCCTTAATTTCCCCATCATGATTAATGAGTGCTTATTTTCATTTTTAAGAGTCCAAAGAGGGTAGCAAACACTCATTTTATCTTGTTCAAAGAAAATTCCATTCTCATATGTTTCACGAACCTGAGAAAGGAGGGGTTTGTTCCCTGAACGGGTCTCTCAATGTTTAGTTTAACGAGTCCAATGAAAGAAAACTCGGTATCGTTCATGTTTAGAGAGTCTAAATGAAGACAGAAGAAAACTCCAAAGGGTCCTTTTTTGTATGAATTAGTCCCTAGGGCCCGAAAAAGTATAAAATAATGCCCAAGCCTGAACTCTTCCACTCATGATTGGGTGGAGTGTTCCTTTTTTGTAAATAGTCCATCCAAACTGAAAAAGAGATAACCTACCCTTGGAGAGACGGCTCTTCAAATAATTTCACGAGTATGAATAAGACAAGTACTCGACAATCTTTTCATATTTAGGGAGTTTGAAAAGAGTTTAAAGGAGACTCCAATAGGTTTCTTTTCATGATGATAAGTTTTTACGAGCCTGAAAAGAATCAGAAAAAGACTTGAAACTTTGATGTTGAGTTCTAAGAGCATGACCAAAGTGTTGAAAAAAACACTCAAGGACTTTTACTTTTCCTGGATGTACGAAAAAGTCAAAAACAAACTCCTCCATAGACACTACTGTTTATCTTTTCACCCCTGCAAGACTTAAAAAAATCCATTATTCTCCTAAACACTTGAATAAATGACTTTATAAACTATATTAAAAGACATTTTCATATCAAAATGATTTTAAAAATATTAATAATAATGTGAAAAGTCCTAAAAATATATTTAAAAGCCAATCGAATAGTAAAAACAAGTCATTTTACTATTTACCAATTTGTGAGAGCCTTTGGGAGACTTTTGGAACCAAATATTCAACTAAAGATTACAGGAGCATCCACCATCCATTTTGAGTACTATCAAAGCCAAGTAGATGCTAGAACCTTGCTCTTTCACTTTACCATTTCCATTTTTTCTTTGGCTAGGGTTTCAGGGGTCTTTGAACAAGCCCTAAACCCAAATTACAGTCACCACTCCTTCTCCTTGCAGGACAAGAAGTGCCTGATAAAAACCACACCTGTTCAACTTCACTCAAGCAACGCCATCGATCTGTGTACACGGAGGAAAGGCGGTGCCAAATAAAATGTATTTGATGATTTTAATGGTTGAATATGGTTTTGACTAGCTCATTTGTTTTTTTTGACAGGTTTTATCTGGTAAAAAATGATTATATGGAAAGAACGACAACATGACAATGATGATTCCCTGGCTGAGTGAAATGCAGGTGTATTGCTTCTTTGATAGGTTGTGGCCTGTTGAATTTTTTTCACACTCCGAGTATGATATCTCATGAGTGCTTGCTAGAGCATATCCTCCACATGTGGAACCTTGAATAGTAGTATTTTGTGGTTGGAGCCCATGTACTAACCATAGAGGTAGAGGACATCTACTTTCTGACAGAATTTTTTAGACCGAGTGCTCAAGTTTCATTGACTAGTTCCCGAGGAGGGGATGTGACCACCCAAGAGCTGATAAATCGTCACTGTGTGCCTGATACTAGATGTCGGGGAAGAAGATCCCCATAAAGGAAATAGTGGATGATGTACTCTGCACTGTTCTTTTTACTATGTAGAGGCTGGAAGGAAGCTAAGGGCCTCACCAAGTTTCTAGAGCACATTTAATGTATTCCGTAGAGGCTATGGCACCCATTGTCTTTAACTGGGCAGAGGCACTACTTCTAGAATTCAAGGACTAGCTAACTAAATGTCGACAAGGGGAGCTGAAATAGTTTGCCTATGGATCCATTTTAGCTCGTTTCTTTTTCGAGCAGGTGCCCCACATGAGGCCCCAAGTGATATTATAGAGCTAAGGCCTAGAGACCCCCGTATGTTGAGGTGGGTAGAGCTTATGGCTTGTACAAGAGGAGGAAGATTCAAAGTGAAGTATGGTGCTGGATTTTTCTGCTAGTTAGAGGACCAAATCCTCATGGTTAAGGATTACGCATATGCGGGTACTAACTTCAGGGGTGATCCTGATCTACCACTTCTATGTGGCGCACAGTGGGGAGACATCGGTAAGAAACAAGACTCTAAAATGTTGATTTTTTTAATGTATTTTCATGTTTTTATGTTTTTTTTATAAGTAGTAACAAGACCTAAATTTTCTCATGCAAATGTTGGTATGGCATGACCTGGGGGATCATCCCCAATGGACAGACGAGCGGGAGGTCGGTTTGTTCACTGAGGTGATGACCAAATGGGAGAGATAGAGGGGAAGCTAGAGACGTTAATCCTAGACATACTAGATGCATATATTGACGACCTCCCGATGAGGTACCAGAGGCACACTGCGGGAGTGCTAGGCCATTTTAGCCGACTGCTACGTAGAGTAGTATGGGTTGTCATTTGTTACCATGACCATCACTAGATGATGTTCTGCATGATATATTACTGAAAGATGAGACAACTTTAGGATTTTGTATGATGTTGTATTTTCCTGAAAGCCACTGTGCTTTAGATGAGGTCTCGTGACCATTTTTTCTAAAAACATTATATATATATATATATATATATATATAGACTTTGTTCCTGGTGTTTATACATCTCAAATGGAAAATGTATTTACATGAGTTTATGTGTTATTTTTTGTTTATATACAATATGATGAACCATGTTTGATTTTCAAGTTATGTATGAGCAATATACCAATCTAGGATATAATTTTCCAATGAATCAACTACTACATTGTCTACCCTAGGGACATTCCTATAAGTAATAACCTCAAATGACCTTTCCAATAGACACACTCTCTGATAGAGATGGATCAGTATAGGATTTTCGATGGTATAGACCTGGTTCAAATGGAAAACCATTAACTGTGAGTACATGAATACTACCAAATCACCAATGTCCCAAGATGAAACTTTAGTCAGTAGACCTATTACTTCCTGATACTCGGTGATGTTGTTGGTAGCTGGACAAATACACACCACTCCTGAGTTGACTAGATCATGTGTAGGGGAATACAGAACCCAAGCAGTTGAAGCAAGGTTCAGGGTATGGCGGTAAGCACCATCAATGAAGCCATAAAAGGCCATCCAATCTGCATAACCAGAACATGGCATAAACAATCTAGACATTAAACTCAAAACCATATTGAAAATACTAAAACACATTGAAAGTAAAAAATGTACATATATACAAGGTACCATACACGAGTGATCTAAGCATAGTACCTCTTAAGGTACAACCCATTGCGAGGTTGCCCGAAGGGGAATCTGTCATAATCTACAAGCTCATAGGCCCCTTTCTCTAAAACCTTGGAAACGATAAAAGGATCGTACCATATTGATTCAAACTTCCCTTTTCCTAGTTTATCATGTTTCTCATTATAGGTCAGAACTAGGTCGCCTTCATTAAACACACGAGGTTGGATAGATTTGTCATACTACACCTTCATGCATTTCTTATGTGCCTCATTGACTAAGGTAACATCTTGTCTAGTTTCGTTAAGATTGTTTAAGTATTGAAATATTTTTTCCTCAGTGGAAGTATTAGGGAGAAGTTCAATGTAAAGTTTCAAAGATGAAATCTAACACTGAATAGGTAGGACAACTTCTAGTCCATAAACTAACTAAAAAGGTGTAAAACTAGTCATTGTTTTAACTGAATTTCTATAAGCCCAAAGAGCGGAAAAGAGAGTCTGGTGCCAGTTGGATTTATGATCTCCAACCATCCGAAGCAACATAGTTTTTAAGACTTTGTTAATGGACTCAACCTGAACATTAGCCTGCGAATAATAGGGAGTTGAGTTTTCATGGCGAAAACCCAATTTAGCACTCAACTCTGCCATCATCTGATTCCAGAAATGTGATCCATGATCAGTGACTATGGACTGTGGAACTCCAAAACTAGCTATTACATGATTAAAAAGGAAGAGGGAGGTAGTATTACCATCCTCTGCATATGTAGGCATAGCCTCAACCAATTTAGTAAAACAATCCACAGCTAATATGATGTAAACATGCCCCCCAGCTGAGGTAGGCTTACAATGCATAAAATCGATCCCCCATTTGGAAAAAGGGCCAATGGAAATGATGGGGTGTAATAGAGCGTGGTGGGTGCACTTTTTCAGATAGAAAGTTAGTAGGGTGGGCATTCCTTAATAGCCTCATGACAATCTTCAAAGATTGAGGGCCAGAAATAGCCAGCACGAAGGATTTTCTGGGATGTAGCCATCCCAGAAATATGACCACCGCACTCTCTAGAGTGGCAGTCATTGAGAACTTGTTCAACCTCTTCATGGGTGAGGAATCGTCGAAGAATGGAATCTATACCATGCCTATACAATGTATCATTTAGGATAAGTTAATATTTTGTGAGGTGACAGATACGACGACAATCATCACGAGATAGATTGGGCTGAAATCTCTGTGTCAAGAGATAAATGATTAAATCTCCATCCCATGGGTCAATAGTGCTTATCAAGAACAAAAATTCATCCAGGAATGAATCACTGGGCTCAGAATCCATCAAAGCATAGGGAAGGTCACACATTAGCTCTACAAATACCAATGATTTCTTTGAAGTAGCTTTGGCAAAGTAAAGGTCAAACTCTTGCAGGATGGCAATCTAGTGGGAATATTTTCCCCCTAGCACCTTACGAGTCAAGATGTAGTACATAGGGTTTTGGTTTACAAGTATGGTTGTGGTGCAAAGCAAGATGTAATGATGAAATTTTTGGACAGCAATGACTATATCCAATGCTAACTTCTCCACATGCGAGTATCAAGTTTCAGAATTGATAAGATTCTTACTGGTGTAGTATATCATGTGTTCTTGGTCATTCTGATCCTCTTGGGCTAGAACCATTCCGATGGTAGAAGTAGAGGCAGCAAGATATAAGAGAAAATCCTTTGAATAACCCAAGGGGTGTATCACGGGTGAATGGGTCAGAGTGTGCTTAACATTATCAAAGGCTTGTTGGTCCTAGTCATCCCAGAAGAATGGAGTGTCCTTCTTGAGGAGATGCATATAACCGTGTATTTTATCAGCAAAGTTACAAACAAAACAACGAAGAAATTTTTCCTTCCCTTGCAAACTTTGTAGTTCAAGCTTGGTTGGGGTAGGCAGGGCATGTATAGCAGCAATTTGAGTGGATCAATTTGGATGCCATCCTTTGAAACCACGAAGCCTAAGAGATGTCCCATCTCAACACAAAAAACACATTTGTGTGGGTTCATCCGTATTCTATAATGGTGACATCTTAGGAAAATGTCTCTAAGATGTTGAGGATGGTCTTCACGTTGTTGTGAATGCATAGGGAGATCATCAAGGTACGGATCCATGATGTTTTTAATGTCATGGAATGCATAGGACATGGCACGCTGGAATGTGGCTCTGGAATTATTGAGGCCAAAGGGAAACTTCCTATAGGTGAAGGTTCCTCACGGGCATATAATGTCGTCTTATGCTGATCGGTAGAAAATACCTCAATTTGATTATAGCCAGAAAATCCATCCATGAATGAGAAGATGACACTTTTGTCATAGTTGTCGATAATCTGATCGATATGTGGAGTCAAAAAATTGTCCTTAGGACAAGCTTTGTTCAAGTCTCAAAAATCGATGCATACTCGAATGGTTCCCTGCTTTTTTCACAGGAACGATGTTCGATACCCATTCCGCCAGGGGTATAAGATAGATGAATCCTACCTTTAGAATTTTTTCAACTTCAGCTTTGATAGCCACATCCTTCCAGGGATGGACTTGTCTAAATTTATTCCTAACCGGTATCACTGTGGGATAGGTTTTATCTCATGGACCACAATGGATGGGTTTATCCCAGGCATTTATTCATAATACCAGGAAAAAATATCTTGAAATTATTTAAAAAGTGCTCTATGCTGTTCAGTTTCATCTATTGAACAGTTCTTCCCTACATGAACATGTTCAATAGTTTCAGGCTTGACTCATATGTCGATTGGAGCCGTTTTGGTAATGTTGCATAAATTGCCTTCAGATTCAGAATCTTGCAACAAGACAGGTGTTTGTGGAATGTCAACAATATTAGTACCCAAGAGAGATACAAAATCATTATTTATCAAACTGGTATTGGGGAGGAACGATGATCTATGATGATGATCCTCCCATACCAATTCATTCGTACTCATAATCTCTATAATGGACTCGTCTAACGGAAAATCTGGGAGAGATCATCCATAGTAGTAAGAGAAGGTTCTAGCTAGTAGGGCAGGTGGTAAGGATCTGATGCCATAAGATGAATATCATCTGTATGGACATCGAAAATAGATTGGATGGCATCATAAACTACTTCATGTGGGCTAAGGGAGGATGACTCAACAAATTTCTTTCCCTTGCGATCATATCCAAATGTAGAGATCATATTGACAGTTGTTGTTTCTATGATAGAAGGAGATGATGGGAACACGCCCATAAGGGTGGAGTCTTTCATCATTCCTACCCCAATCAACTGATAACGAGGAGGAGACTGACCTAGAAAAGGGATTTTATTCATCGTAAGAGTAGTAACATCCGGCGTACATAAATCAAGTTGATCAATTGTCACAATATTTCCCAAATGTGGAAACTGGAGAGTTCTAAACACCGTTGAAGCAACAACGGTCATAGCATAAAACCAATTTCTTTCGAAGAGAAGATTGTAGTCTAATGGGGCATCCACTACTTCTACTTGAATAGAAACATTTTTTCCCCCTAGCTCAACTGAAAGTGTTGGCATGAGACCATGGGGTTAGCAACCTCTTCCGTCAAAGTCTTTTAGGGTCGTCGGTGATTTCATAAGCTCGGGAGATCCAATGGCTTTCCAACAGGATATGGAAAAGATTGAGGTTGAAGCACCTTCATCTAGAATAGTCCTAAAGACATTTTTCCAAAATAATTTTGTTACTATCTGAAAAGTGACTTGGTGAGGTAATCTATATTTGTAGTTCTCAACATTGAAATGGATCAAATTCATATTATCTAGGTCCAAGGCTGCTAATGAAGCTAACAAGTTTTTGCGTTGTGTGGGGCAGCTTTGGAGCACTTCTAAGGTAGACATCGCACATGGTGCCTACGCAAGGTCTTCAACAACATTATAGAACTCTGCAGCTCAGGAATTAGGGTTAAAAAATCTTTCCTAAGAGTACTCTTGGGTGGACGCAAAATCATGTCGAGATTAGGATTTTTGATGGTTAAGGGACCATTAGACGAGGGTACGAGAGAACCATTGGAAGGAGCTTTATCTGGAGAAGGATTTTCATTTTTATTCTCCTCATCCTTGTCATATGACTGAATGCGAGTTGTTAAACTAACAATTTTCAATGACATCATCTGAATTTCCTCTATAGAACTACAATTTCCCTAGTTGGACATGTGGTCTACCAATTTTTGATGGGAAGGAAAAGGATCCGTAAGGACTACTGGTGCAGTGTTACTCTTTAAAAATTTCTTAATTTCATCACGACGGAACACTCCTTCATGAAATGATCACCACCACACAATAGGCAGGGATATTTGGCTTTCCTTTTTCCTTTATTGTTATTCTTCGAGGGCGTAGGCTTGGGATTTTCCTATTGGTTTCTGAGTTTCTTATTTTTACCTTTTCCATTTTTCTTACAAATGGATGATTGCATAATTTGAATAGCATTCACCTCAATGGAAACCCTAGGATTAGAAGGAGCAGCAGTAGAAGGATTGGTTTGTTTGGCAGGTTTTACCGTTGATGGGGGCTGGATTGAACCGATAACCCCATCGACAGGATTTTCTAGAAGTGGCTTATCTGGGTCCATGCTAGGATGTGGAGCTTGAGGAATAAGTTCATACAAAGTTTTGGATTGGGAATACACCAAGTCCAGATACTGAGCGCGACTAATAGCCTACTCTTCAGTGACAACACCCCCCATAGCCACGTCTCGGGCAATGGGTAGCAACAAAGACTTCGTAAACCAATCAGCTAAGATTTGGTCTAGGATAGGAGCTTTAATGAGCCTTCTTTGTCTTCTCCACTCATGGATATGATTTGATATATGTGTGGAGGTGTTTTGATGCAGATAGGGTCAAAAGGTTTGTACCCGTTTCGTAGAAAATGGGTAGCTGAAAGTGTGTGAGGAATATAGTTGCCAAAGCACTAAAATCCACAAATGAATGTCATGGAAGTTCGATATACCACTTCATGCTTGTACCGATTAAAGTGTGCTAGAAGAGTCTCAATTGAATAGAGTCATCCATCAAGGATTTTGACAAACACCACAAATGGAAAGCCATAACGTAATTCTTGGGATCATCTCCTTACTTACCATCAAATTTTGGAATGTCCAATGGTAACTTGAATCGAATAGGGGGCCATGAAGGATTGTGTAGAATGGGGTCATTAATCAACTTGGACAAATCCAGTAAGTTTTCTAGGAAAGGTAACTAACGATTGGGCTCCATGTACTGGTAGTATTGATAAGGCATGTATCCACTAGTAGGGTCATAGGTCGACTGATATACTAGTTGCTGAGATGATGAACCTCGTGAAGATGGACCTCCAAGACTAGGGCCTCCAAATCCACTGGAACCATTAGGACCATTAGGACCACTAGGACCTCCTTAACCACCAGGACCACCAAGCCCCCTAGGACCACCATAAGGAGTACCACCAGGCTCTCTGGGACCACCAAGAGGAGGACCAGCAGGCCCTCCGGGGCTACCAGGAGGAGGACCACCAGGCCCTCCAGGACCTCCCGGCCCCCCAGGAACACCAAAACCCCTAGGGGGAGGACCTCCATAAGGTGGCCCTCCAGTACCTCCAACAATATGAATAGGTATTTCCCCCAATTCTTACATGTAGGACCAGTTGGGTTTCCCCGATGGAGTAAATGTATTGCTAGGATATGGAATTCCAGTGTAGGACATGCCTATAGGGGTAGGTTGATAATTCATATTTTCTATAGGTACTTGATTTACTGGGTAACCATACCCCCAAGAGGCCTGATTAACTATAGGTTGTGCCCCTAAGGGATGGACTGAACTAAATGGAGGGTTAACTATATTTATATTTGTAGGAGGAACGTAAACTGAGGATAGGCTTGCAGTAGAGGTATGTCTATTATTAGTAACAACTCCACTAGTCGGTAACGTAGATCGTGCTGAGGGTTTCCCCCGAGCGTTAAAAGATACTTATACAATTAGAGTTTAAGGTTCCCCCCCAGCCATATAATTCATGGGAGGACTAGGAATAGACCTAACATTAGAAACTGTAGGGTCAGAGGTTTGACCTAGATGGTTCAAAGTCTCAACAGGCTCAATAAGTTTCATAGATTCAGCCAGTGAATGATATCCAGCTAGAAAAGGATCTGTATTACGGGGAAATAGAGTTGAAATAGGTTCTTTATGAGGCATGTGGGTTGCTAAGATTGTACCTAATCTCTGCATTCTCTCTTGAAAATCACGTGCATGGTGAATAGATGCTTGGATTTGTCTATACTCTTCTTCACTTGGTGAAGATTATTCAGGAGAGGACCTATTTACCCCAAATTAGGTAATTTCCTGCCCCAAAGAAGTTTCCTAAAATGGATCATTGGGACCATAGTCTGGACGAACATGACTATCAACACGAACTTCCATGGGAGCATGGAAAGAAGTGTCATCCATAGGAGGCTGTTGGACTAAGGGAGTGACGTAAGAAGCGAATTGGTCTCCTATTTCTACAACCAAGTTATTTTCCACATGGGAAGTAGTTGTAGCTCCTTGGTCGGTGGCTTCCATTTGACCTTCTCCTGTGACGGGAGGAAAGTCAGGCATCAATCCCTGTGTTCTTCTAGACCGTCTCAAATGAAACTCAGCCAGATTGCACAATCACTAATCTAACCTAGGGTTTCAAAACTAAGAAAAACACACCAAAAATTTCTCCTACTCAAGCTACAGGACAACAAGCAAATTCAAATGATAAGATGAGCTCAAATAGTCAATCTCTCACCAGGATTGTCAAGTAGGTGCACCTCACAATATACCACAAGGGTACATGCATAGTAATCTCCTTGAATGTTGTTTTTGGTGTATTACTCCACACAAGATGACCAAAGGGTTTTTCTCAGATGGAAAAGGTATCCTAGTGGGGTCTCCCGATATACTCAAGGTATGTGGGAGCTCAAATCGGTAGTAGTGTTGTCTAATGCACAACCGTTCACAAGGGGCCTTCCAATATACAATTGAGTACATGAAGTACCTTCTATATACCTCAAGGGTACATGAAAGGTCATTCAATGTACCGATGGTACGTGGAAGAACCGCGCGAGTCCCAGTTGTAGTGTAGACAAATAACGACAGCTCCTACGTTTACGACGCTCAAACACGTCACTAACCTATTAGTCAAATTTCTATACAATTTTTAGGCCTATAAATACCATTAATATTAAACTAGACAATTAGGACAGAAAAGTAAAACCATGCAAGTTCATTCACTTTACCGTTCAGAGTATCCCTAATTATGGGAAGGAGAGAGAGAATTTTCTTTTTAATTTTTCTTTGAAATAAAAAATTCCCCAAACAACTATACTAAAAATCCTTTTACGAGCATACAAGCAAACAACACTTCTTCAAATCAAATCTTTTGAAATAAAACAGATAGAGTAAGATCTCTTTTCCAAGAAGAAAGACAAACAACAATCAAAAGTATAATCGATATTTTTCATTTTTTTCTATTAAACTGGAAAGATCTAACTAAAAATACTTGTATTTTTTCTTTTTGATGAGATGAATATATGAAATAAAGGGAAGAACAATTGATATATGAAAGCTTATGAAGCTAATCAGAAGGTCCAACAATTCATCCTAAAATAGAAATATAAATGAATCTCAACAAAGAAATTTTCTTTTTTCAGAGCGAAAATAAGTCTTTCACACACTTAACGAAAAATAGAAACAAGCAAACTGATCAAACAAGTCTTTGTTTTCAGTATTATCCAATAGTAGGCAGAGATCTAATTTGGTGTAAAGCTTCCAAAACTCCTTTCAAAATAACCAAACTTACGAGCAGTGGTAATGATGAATCTAACCTATCCTTTCAATTTTAACAAACAAGCATTTACCACATAAAAAATTTCAGATTTCAAACACTCAGGTATTTGCACACAAGTATGGACAATGCCAACTGAACACACAAAATCCAAAAAACCAAAATTTCCTTACAAAATCTTGAAAAATACAAGGTCTGGAAGACCTACCTAGCACCGCTTCCAAAGGGTTGTTGAGAGAGCGGTTCTAAGGAGGCACCGCTTCCTGCTAACTGCTTGTAGGTGGTGGTGCCACTTCTTGATATCTACACACAGGAAATGGCACCATTTATTGTCCATTGCACAATCGTGATTCCCTATAAATGTCCATAACATAAAAAAGGAAAAAAAACAAAGTTCAAATTTGGCAAACTAACATCAAAATTGATGAATCAACAGAAATAAAGAGCATAGAAAGTTAGGATGGATTAGATCTAAAGATATCTGATGATATCAACTCAAAACCCAACTAGGTCATATGGTATATTTGACTGAAATGATAAGAATATGGAGCTTGGATTCAGACAACTATTCAAAGTCTAAGGAAGATCAGATCTACTGAAGCTCTTCCCCAGTATGGTCACCATATTTGTTGTCAGGAATTTCGCACCTTCTATGGACAGAAGTTGTTCCTTTGGTCTAAATGGTTTAGATCCAAAACAAATAGGTTATAACAAGGCTGATAAACTTCTCCAAGAAGCTACAGACACCTGGAACACAATATTCACAGAATGATGTGGTCTTTCACCTATGGAAAAGATCTCCAAGAAGATACCTGCAAAAACACATCAAATACAAAAGATCAAAAGTACCAAATTATTATCTATAGATATATATTGGTGACTAAGTAATCCAAAAAAAACATGAAATATTAGACAAGACAAGTTATATGGGAAGAAAATCAACTTTGCATTAATGGATAATGAAGAGTTACAACCTGCGACTTAGTGTTGAATACACTCCTTCACAAAACCGATATCGTATCCCCAATTGCTCCAACTTGCTCTTCTATGCTCACTCTAATGAATCAGGCTAGAATGTAAAAATGGCAGCATGAATTTTTGTTATCAGGAATATTGCACCTTTTGTGGATAGAAGTTGTTCCTCTGGTATGAATGGTTCAGATCTAGAACAAATGAGTGAACGACAAAGGATGAATACCTTCCCTGAATACTGTAGACACCTGGAATACTGCTTCGATTGTGAACCTGTGTACCTGCAAATAAGTGAAACATACAAGCACATCAAAGCTACCAGAAAATCATCTACATATCCATGCTACTGACTAAGGAATCTAGCAACATATACATGTGAAATCAAAACAATAGATATGTGGGACGGAAATCAGCTTTTCATAAAGAATGTATGAAGAAGCTTACAACCATTTCCTTAGTGTCGACAATCTCCTCCATGAGACAAACACTTCATCCCCATAAGTTCCAACTTTGCTCTCTATGCTCTTCAATGATTTGGACTAGGTAGTCAATTCAACAGCATAACAATGCCTCTATAGTTCTCCCCCTCAACTATGGATATGGGCTTGTATTTATAAGGCTCAATGGATAGGAATAGTTGAGAGAATTGTGGGTGAGGTGGCTCCAAGATCCTACCATGGGGGATCTCGATATCAATCTAACCCATAATGATAGGGATAAGGGAGGACACGATGCTCAATTTCTAGAATCCTCGAGAAACTTCTCATTTTCCCATTTTACCCAGGGTACCGCTTTTGTTCCCTTATGACAGAGCGGTTTAGATGAGAACTTCTTTAAGACCAAAGACCATAGGCAGTGGCACTACTTCTATATAATAGGATACAGGTGGTGCTAAGAAATGTACCGCTCATCAGCCACAAGGTAAGCGCAATGCTATGTTGTTTCAAGTAGAATGACAAACAGAACAAGTTTCCCCTCCAAGTGTTGAGATTAAGGGAAAACATGGAAGTTAAGGGTCTCATCACATGATGGTGACAAGATTTAGGTATAACAGAATTCCCCCCAAAGAACGAGACTTAGAGGGATACGATAAGCAAGATATTTGAGAGAATAAGTTGTCACTTCGAGGTGAAAATGTTAGCTTGGTCAGAGAATGTCATCTAGTAGGCATTTGTAGTACATCAATACTTTTGACTCATGGAGAAATGTAACCAACTCATGGCTATGGACCAATATAAAGCAGATCCATGAGAGGAATAAACAAGCATGGATACTAGAATAGAATGTAGATCCATGTGATAGAGGACTCAAACTTGGACATAGCTACTAGACATACAACATAGATCTATGTCATACAGACGCAAATTTGAGCATAGCCACGACCATACAAATGTGGATCCATGATAGATATACAAAACTCCATCGTAGCCTGGGGAAATCAATGAGCGCTAAACAACTACCTAGGGTCTTCATCTCTTCTTCCAAAAAGTATGATTCTATCCATGTGATTACAATGATCTGAAGTTGAACATGGTAGAAACCACTTGATTACCGGCCAATGATGTGAACCGTTAACAAGTGCGAGGGAGATCACCATTAATGTCAATGATTCCCAAGGTACCATACTAAATGTTGATGTATATGTAACTTCAAAATGTATTCACTTATATTTCTTATGTATTGTAACTCGATGTTTATTCTAGGATGTATTTGTAATGTACTTGAGTCATGTCATGCCCTGATGTTCCTATCAGGAAGATCTATAATGTAAACAAGTCATGTCAAGTTATTGTGGGTAACCCTCCTATTGATCAAT
Organism: Pseudotsuga menziesii; assembly: GCA_001517045.1. Classification (NCBI taxonomy): domain Eukaryota; kingdom Viridiplantae; phylum Streptophyta; class Pinopsida; order Pinales; family Pinaceae; genus Pseudotsuga; species Pseudotsuga menziesii. Next base: position 658,317 of record LPNX010773364.1, on the reverse strand, counting down.
GGTTAAAGTCCCCGCAGTTCTAGGGCACTAGGGTTATTAGAATCTCCTAGAGAGTTCGGCCCTAGTAAGGTTTAGTCATGTTAGGAATTAGTATAAATAGAGAGCTAGCCTCTTTATTTAGTATACACTCATCCACACTCAGTTGTAGCACATAGATGAGGAAGAGAAAGACACTGGGGCAAGGAAGAAAGAGGTTACTGATGACGGGAGATGATCTTATTGTTTTGGGGTTTACTTTTGGTGTTGATTCTATCTCTGAGGAAGTTGCGGGGTTTTCTCCATTTATGGTTTCCCTGAGGAAAAGAACTATGTTCATTGTCTCTTGTTTTTTATTGCTATGCTTGTTGTTCTCTCAGTTAAAGTTCCTAATGTTATTCTAGCTTAATATTAAAAATCTAACATGGTATCAGAGCTAACCTAAGAAGAAGACACTGTGCAGCTACGGGAACTAGGGATTCCTACTTTGTGGATCTCTCTCCATATATTTTGAGCAAAAGAAGGTTGGAATAACTCTCCTCCTTAGGGTGCATCTTTTTGTCGAAGCAGAATCCAATTCTAAGGTTTTTTCAGTTTTGGACCCGACACTGCTGCCAGAAATTAGGGCTTTTCACAAAAGAGAAATTTTCCAGTGATCTCAAGCCTGGATTGATCTCCTCCTCAAAATTGAAGTTAGGAATCAAATTCAAAGCATTTGGTTGGACAGAACTCCGGAAAAGCAAAAACCTAATATGCTCCTGAACAAACACTGCAGGATTTCAGCTCCAAATTCATATCCGACATCTTGAACTGGTAAGATCTAAATCTTTTGTATTTCCATTTGAGGTTCTCATTTAAGAAATCTCATCATACCAAGCTTAATTAAAATATTGAGGGAGTTGATAGCTTCTGAGCCTGGAAGTATAGGATCTCCCTGGTCCTGGAAGAAAATGAGTTGGACTCCTATATCAATGAGGAGGTTCCAGTTCCAAAGGGAGATGAGGCTAAGGCCTTACACAAGAATAATTTGGTTATGGCAAAGAGGATAATTTCTGATTCTATCAAGGATCACCTCAGGTGTCCTCCCTCAAGACACCTAAAGCCATGTTTGAAGCCATAACCAAATTGTTTGAAGGGAATAACATAAACCGAAAGATGAATCTAAGAAACCAACTAAAGAATTCGAAGATTCAGAATGTAGAAACCATCCATTATTACTTCACAAGAGTTTCTCAGATCAAGGAACAACTGGAAGCAGTAGCTGAATAAGTGGAGAATGCTGAGATTGTAATGACCACCTTGAATGGTCTCCCTATATCATGGGACTCCTTTATTCAAGGGATATGTGCCAGAAAGAAGTTAGTCAAGTTCAGCAAACTATGGGAAGAATGCTCTCAAGAAGAATATAGGATATCAACTCGAGAAGAAAAGATGGGAAGTGAATATCAAGCTCTCATAGTACATTCCAAGAAAACTAAAAGAAGTTCTCATCACTCCAGAGGTAAGCATTTTTCTAAAACTAACTCTAGAAAAGACTTGTCTAGAAGCAGATGTTATACATGTGATGAAGTAGGACACTTTGCAAAAGATTGTCCTAAAAGATAGAATAAGAAAAAGAGCAACAAGAGAAGACATCATGCTCATGTTGCAGAGGATGATGAACCATCCAAGAAGAGAACCAGATATGAAAGTGAAGACTCTTCTAGTGAAGAAGAATATGTCTTGATTTCTGCTCTCACGGGAAACATCACACATGGAAGCAATGATTGGCTTATAGACAATGGGGCTTCCAAACATATGATAGGATTCAAAGAGTCCTTTGTAAAACTTTCAAAACATGAATCACCTCGCAAGGTGAAGCTTGGAGATGACTACCAATATCCAATAAAAGGTAGTGGGGAATCCTCCTATAAACTAGACTTTAGAAAGTCTATGAAGATGCAAGATGTATTGTTTGTACTAGGTCTCAAGAAGAACCTTCTCTCCATATCTGCATTAGATGAAAAAGGAATGAGGGTTGCATTTAAAGATGGCCAAGTCATCATGTGTCCAAAGGGAAAGAATATTAATGTTGCAGTAGTGATTGGGGAAAAAGAAGGAGGTCTATACAAATTGAAGGGCCATCCAGAGCAAGCCTTGGTCCATGACATAGTAGAGAAAAATTAACTTTAGCATAGAAGGCTTTCACATGTGCATTACAGAGCATTACCAATTGCAAGAAAAGTTGTTGAAGGTCTTCTAGAAATTCAAGCAAAACATGACGGGGTCTGCAAAGGATGTGTGAAAGGAAAGAATACAAGGAAGACATTTCCAAGTAGCAAAAGCAAAGCAAAAGGAATCTTGGAAATCATCCACTCGGATGTATGCGTTCCTATGTCATCAAGCTCACTAAGCGGGTATGTATACTATGTTTCTTTTATTAATGACTTTTCTAGGAAGACATGGATTTAATTCATGAAGAACAAAGATGAAGTATTCAGCAAGTTCAAGGAATTCAAAGCCTTGATCAAGAATCACACAGAAAAGAAGTTTAAGACCTTTAAATTAGATAATGGCGAAGAATTCACTTTGAATGAATTCAAAAAGTTATGTACAAACTCAAGGATTAAGAGGGAGTTGTCCACTCCTTATAATCCACAATAGAATGGGATTGCAGAATGGAAGAACAGAACTATCATGGAATCTGCAAGAGCTATGCTTCATGATCAAGATCTTCCTATGCATCTTTGGGCAGAAGCTGCCAAAACAACGGTGTATGTACAAAACCATACTCCACATAGAGTACTCAAGAACAAGACTCCTGAAGAAGTCTTCTTCAACAAGAAACCAGAAGAAGTCTTCTTCATCAAGAAACCAGAAGTTAGCCATCTTAGAATATTTGGTTTTCCTAAGTACATACACATTCCAAAAGAGAAGAGAACAAAACTAGATCCTTCAAGAAAGAAGGGTATATTTGTAGGATACTCTAAAATCTCGAAGGCTTACAGAATATACTTCCCATAATTCAAGAAGATTGACATCAGTAGGGATGTGACATTTGATGAAGACATAGCTTACAACAAATCCAGAAAGAAACCTACTGAAGAGCCTGAAGAAGTAGAAGCACCCATAATTCATGATACAACCATGAATCAAGAAACTCAAGAAGAAGATCGAGAATTTGAAGAACCACAAAGACTTGTAGATCCACCTCCAGAGAAGAATCCTCATAAGAGGAAACTTGATTGAGTATGAGAAGCTATCCAAGGTGTGGAAAGATATGGGGCTCCAGAAGAGAATCATAAAGAAATAAGGAGGACCAAATCCTGCTCCAGGTATGTAGCATTACTATGTGATTTCATCAATAAAGAACCTTCCAATTATGAAGAAGCGACAGAACGGAAAGAATGGAAGGATGCTATGATCGAAGAGTATCAATTGATCATGAAGAATGATGTTTGGGATGTTGTCCCAAGAACAAAAGGGAGGTCAATTGTAACTTCCAAATGGATCTACAAGATCAAGCATGCTATAGATGGTAGCATAGAGAAATATAAAGCAAGATTTGTTGCTTGTGGTTTCTCACAGAAAGAAGGAATAGATTATGAAGAAACCTTTGCACCTGTAGCCAAATACACTTCCATAAAATCAGTACTTTCTCTGGCTGCAATGACGAAATGGAAGATACACCAGATGGATGTCAATACTACTTTCTTGAATGGTGTAGTAGAAGAGGAAGTGTATGTAGAACAGCCACTCAGTTTTGAGACACATGACAGAGAGTCTCATGTATGTAGATTGAAGAAAGCCTTGTACGATTTGAAACAGGCACCTGGGACATGGTACAACATAATTGATAGCTTTCTATCCAGTTTGGGATTTACCAAGAGTAAAGTAGATTCCAACATTTACTACAAGGTTGAAGATGGCAACCCAGTGATGCTCCTACTATATGTAGATGATCTATTTGTAACAGGTATGGATGGGTTGATTGCTGATACAAAGAGAAAGCTTGCTGCCGAGTTCGAAATGAAGGAGTTGGGAATGATGCACTACTTTCTAGGCATGGAGGTGTGGCAAAGTGCAGATGGGATTTCCCTTGGACAAGGGAAGTATGTAGTAGAGATGCTGAAGAGGTTTGGGATGATCGACTGCAAGGCTATGGCCACACCTATGGCATCGAACCTGAAGCTATTGAATGATGCTTCATCAGAGACAGCTGATGCCATGATGTATCGTCATATGATTGGGTCCTTGATGTACCTGACGAACACAAGACTAGATATTTGCTTTGCTATGAACACCTTGAGCCAATTCTTGACAGATCTGAGACATGTTCACTTGATTGCTGCAAAGCATATTCTGAGATACCTGAGAGGTACGGTTGATTATGGGCTCAAGTATGATGCGAATCATAATATTAACCTAGAGGGTTATGTTGATTCAGATTAGGCAGGCAGTGCCATCAATAGGAAGAGAACTTTAGGATGTTGTTTCAGTATGGTATCAGGTGTGATCTCTTGGTTTAGTAGGAAGCAATCCTGTGTGGCATTGAGTACAGCTGAAGTGGAGTATGTCGTAGCTTGTTTAGCTAGTTGTGAGGCAGTATGGCTCAGGAAGCTACTGTCTGATTTATTTGATCTCAAGTTGGATGCTACTTGTATACATTATGACAACCAGAGTTGTGTGAAGTTGTCAGAGAACCGAGTGTTTCATGAAAATTCGAAGCATCGAGATCAAGTATCACTATATCAGGTATATGGTGTAGAGAGGAGTAATGAAGCTCCAGTATGTTGCGATGGATGATCATATAGCTGATGTGTTGATGAAACCATTGGCCAGAGTGAAGTTTGAGTACTTTAGGGAGAAGCTTGGTGTTCTCCAGATCAAGGTTTCCTCCAAGGGGAAGTGATGAGTTCGTAAGCCATTCTGACGAGTAGGTTAGATGCAAGGGCTGAGCCATTCTATCATGGTGAGAGGATTGGTTCCTTCCATGTCAGATATGAGTGCTGAGCCATTCTGATATGACTGTAGGATTGGATCCTACATGATCAAATATAAGGGCTATTGCCATTCTTGGAATGGAGCTACCTAGTGAGTTACCAGGAATACTTGGTCTTGGACTAAGGGCCTTTTTGAGATGATTGTAAGATGTAGTCTTACATGATCGTATGTGAGCACATGGCCATTTTGATGTGATTGAGGGATGTGTTCCCACTTGATCAGATATAAGGGTTGTTGCCATTCTGTCATGGTGAGAGGATTGCTTCCTTCCATCTCAGATGTGAGTGCCAACCATTCTAATGTAGGATTAGTTCCTACATAGATGTAAGGGCTATCGCCTTTCTGATGAGTAAGTCAGATGTGAGTGCCAGCCATTCTAATGTAGGATGAGATCATACATAGATGTAAGGGCTACTGCCTTTCTGACAAGTAGGTCAGATGTGAGTGCCAGTAGTTCTGATGTGACTGTAGGAATAGTTCGTACATTATCATATGTAAGGGCTACCTCCTTTCTAACGAGTAGGTCATATGTGAGTGCCGACCATTCTGATGAGTAGGTCAGATGTAAGGGCTACTACCATTCTCTAAATGGAGGCACATGGTCAGTTACCAATAACCCTCAGTATAGGACCAAGCACCTTTCTGACGAGTTAGGGTCAGATGTAAGTGGTGTGCCTTTTTGATGAGTCAAGGTCTGATGTGAGTGCTGGCCATTCTAACTTAGGGTCAAATGTAAGGGCTAGCAAAGACCTACAAGGAGGTAGGCCTACAACCAGCATGAAAAAGGGCTAGCTCTATAGAACTTCCTATGATGAGAAGAATCATGAGATAGCACATATGATGATGACCCAGTGATGGTCCAAATCGAGCTATGATTCAGATCCAGTTATGATGTCTTCGAGAGGATCTAGATCAAGTGATGATTCAGATCCAGCAGTGATGATCTAGATCAAGTGATGATCCAGATCCAGTGATGATGATCTAGATCATGTGATGATCCAAATCCAGATGAAGATGACTTGAAGATTAACATGACTTGAAGATAGAGATGAATTGAATATGAAGATGATGAGAACTTGATAATGACTCAGATGATACAGAGAAGAAGAATTGTGCTGAAAATTGTGTCAAGAGAATACCTTCCTAGTTAAGAGGGAGTGTTGATGTATATGTAACTTCGAAATGTATTCACTTATATTTCTTATGTATTGTAACCCGATGTTTATTCCGGGATATATTTGTAATGTACTTGATTCATGTCATGCCCTGATGTTCCTATCGGGAAGATCTATAATGTAAACAATTCATGTCAAGTTATTGTGGGTAACCCTCCTATTGATCAAGGGTTAGAAAGGTCAGCCCTAGTCATTTTTAGTCATGTCGGGAGTTAGTATAAATAGAGATCTAGCCTCTCTATTTAGCACACACTCATCCACACTCAATTGTAGCACATAGTTGAGGAAGAGAAAGACATTGAGGCAAGGAAGAAAGAGGTTACTGCTGACGGGAGATCATCTTACTATTTAGGGGTTTAATTTTGGTGTTGATTCTATCTCTGAGGAAGTTGCGAGGTTTTCTCCATTTATGGTTTCCCTGAGGAAAAACACAGTGTTCATTGTCTCTTGTGTTTTATTGCTATGCTTGTTGTTATCTCAGTTAAAGATCCTAATGTTATGCTATCTTAATGTTAAAAATCTAACAGTACAATCTACTGAGTGTGAATAGATGTCCTGATGTCTAACACCCATTTGATTCTTTCGATCAAAGGTCAATGATGTGAACCTATGTCGAGAGTGAGAGAATATATCTGTAATGTCCCGGTTTTGACCCCGTTACATTAGATGTATATGATGTATAAATTGTAAATGATCAGGGTGTGGAGCTAAAGGACAAGGCCCCACCATTGATCGGTTATGTTATGTTTTGGATTTGAATTGTCACCGATGGTATATCGGGGCATGCGGCATATATTATGACAGTCATCATGTAAATATGCATCTATAATTAAAAATGAACCCAACTAGCTACGATCGCGGCAACTAAAATGAGAAAGGGGCATGATTTTCACAAGGATAGGGGTGGGGGAAATTGTCAACCTTGGCCAATGAGATAAAAACCCATATGTCTTCTTCCTTTTTTTTATTCCAACCACTTTCATTAAGAAAGGCTACTGGTGTTTGAGGTAGTTATGGTCTTCGAAGTTGGGTGGCAGGACTGTCAGTCCTCACCCACACGCACACTCTACCCACGATTTTGCTGTTCATCCCTCACGCATACATCTTTCTTGGCTCCATGAGTTGCAAAAACACCCACGCACTACAATTTCACATCCTCTCCATTGTTGTTCATTCTCACGTAGAGGGATTCCTTCCCATTTTTCGTCTTCACGCATAGGATTTTGATGGATTTACCCACGCAGTAGTTTTCTTCTGTAGATTTGTGAATAGTGTGGCCGTATCCTTTACTCATGGGCTGATTAGTGGGTTCTGCATTGTGGTTGATTCACACACTGGTAGTGAGACTGTAAATTCATCCCCATTGTGGTTTGAGTACGTTTTTCCCAGCAGCATTGGTTGTGCAAAATGGGTCATTGTTCCCCCACGTTATTGGTAATATGCATGCTGATTCGTTTTGGAGCTGTGGTGTTTGCCCCTGTTGGAATTGTGATTGATGTTGTGTTTGGGACTGTGTAATTCGCTAGGGAGTCTTTTCCCTGTTTAAGCTGTGATAGCTAATTGATTGCATACGTGCAATGGTTGGTCTTCGGACTGTGTAAGGAGCAGGGATGTTGTCTTGGTTTGCTTGATAAACCTGGTGCTGGAAACCACACAAATAGAGCTAGAGGGATGGCCTTCTTCTCCATCACCCCTGAATAGCACTGGAAGGGAATGCAGGGCCTAAGGGACTGTGTAGCAGAGAAGGGACTGATTCCTTATGTTGGGTGTGTTTGGGTGTCTTAGAGGTCAGGCTAGTTCTGGTGTAGGTGTTCTTGGCTCTACAAAGAGATCACCAGCTTAGCATTTATCCTTTTCCAACTCCTTGATGGCCTGATAAACCCAACTTTGTTGGCTTGGCTGTGTGTTTTGTATATCCTTGGCTATGTGTAAGCTTGCTAGTTCCCTTATTCCTTGGAGGAACATGCCCAGCTCGGGGGTGGCAGCGTTGCTGAGAGATTAAGGAGCACGCTGGTTTATGGTTGGGTGTAACGTTGTAGCGACGTAGCTGGTTGTGGAGCAAAGTTTTCATAAGATAAGTAATATTTCCCATTTTTACTTCTGCAACCATATTTTCTGTCAATGATATGAAAATGATGAACATGTTAAAATGAATGCATGCATGTATGAATGCTGTTGGTTTCCGCTATGTATGATGATTAATTGCATGTTTACTTCAATGAATTTCCTCTCAGCATTATGTTTCTACAAATTTTATGCCTGTACATGTTCATGGGGCTCTTAGCCCACTGTGATTAAAGTTTGGGTCGCGTCCTCTACACTGGTCGGAGGCATGGGGACGTGACAATATCATTAAGGCATACAGATCTCAAGGTACTAAGTTTTGTTTCTAATACTATCTATCAGATGATGAGCTGATGTCGACAAGAATAGTCTTGTCGAAGGAGGGCCATGATGAGTCCCGCATCGACGACACGAAATTTGGAACATAGTTTTGGAATAATGGGAATGTAGTAACCATAATACTGACTCAAAAGTACTGAAACAAAGACTGTTTTGACTACAGAGGTAAAACTTCTTCAAATTCCCTTTGAACATTGAGCGGCATGACAAAAGACCTGGCAACATGACTAAACCAGAAAAACACACAGTGTGACAATGGACAATGCATTCTTTTGAAATACTCAAAGGAGTGGCATGACTCATGAAAGTGGATCGTCATGGAGATCATCTGAATACCCAATTGACTGAAATGATATGAAGACAAGTGCCATGTTCAAAGGTAACAACAAACTGTTCCCATTTATTTGCAAAATGATTCCCTTCCCATTTTCCCCATCATGATTGATGAGTGCCTCTTTTCGGTTTTACGAGTTCAAAGAGGGTAACAAAAACTCATTATATCTCGTCTGAAGACAAGTCCAAATTCATATGTTTTACGAACCTGAGAGAGGAGGGGTTCATCCCCAAAAAAGGGTCTCTCAATGTTTAATTTAACGAGTCCAATGAACGAAAACTCAGTATCGTTCATGTTTAGAGAGTCTAAATGACCACGGAAGAAGACTCCATAGGGTCCCTTTTTATAAAATAGTTCACCTAAACCAAAAAAGTGATAACCTACCCTCAGATGAATGAATCTTCAAATGCTTTAACGAGCGTGAAGAAGACAAGATCACTCAGCAATCTTTTCATGTTTAAGGAGCCCGAAAAGAGTTTAAAGAAGACTCCACTAGGTCTCTTTTCATGATGAGAGATTTTATGAGCCTGAAAAGAATTAGAAATGGACTCAGACCTTTGATGCTGAGTTTCTATAGCATGACCAAAGTGTTGCAATAAACGCTCAAAAGGACTTTTTTCATTTTATGGTAGTACGAAAAAGTCAAAAACGAACTCCCAAAACTTTACTGCTAATGCTCTTCTATCCTACAATGACTCAAAAACAAGTGTTAAATGCCCCAATAGCTAACATTAAAGGATTATGGCTGATAGATTTTGAGTAATAAATGATATTAAAACAAAACTATAGCATGTCAAACCCTAAAATGTATATAAAAGTCATGTAACTAGTAAAAAACCAAAACATTTTACTATTTACCCATAGTGGAGAACCTTGGAGCATTTTCTTAGCCATATTTTCAGTTGTTGATATTGAAAGCATCCACCATCTGATTCGTGCACCGTCAGTCCCAGGTAATAGCCTAGACCCTACTCTTTCATTTCATGCCTTCAATTTTGACTTTTAATGGTGTTTTGGGCTTTATATGGAAAGCCCTAAAATCATGGAAGTGGGCACCACTCTTATCCCTTATGGGATAAGCGGTACTTCGCTAGACCCATGCCAAAAACATAACGCATAGGCAGTTCCACCACCTGTCCTGATTGGGACACAGGAAGTGCCATCCATGGAGAAATATAAATGGTTGCAGAAGAAAAAATAGCTCATTTTTATTGATTTGGATGTTTAAGAATGCTTCTAATTAGCCTTGTGATGGTTTTTGACATGTTCTTGTTGATAAAAAATGGTCATATGGAAAGAGAGGAAACATGATAATGATGACACCTTCACCGAAAGAAATGTGAGTTTCATAGCTGCATTGAGAGACTGCAGACTCTTAATGTTCTTTCACACACCCAATATGGCATCGCATGAGCAACTACTAGAGTATATACTCCAGATGTGGAATCCATAGAAACAATATTTTGAGTTTGGTGCTCACATATTGACAATTGAGGTAGAGTACATCTACTTCCTGAATAGCCTTTCGAGATGGGGTGCTCCCATCTCGGTGACTGGTTCCCGTGGGGGGGACATTACTACTCAGGAGCTGATAGATTGTCACTACATTCCTAGAACCATGACATCAGGGAAGAAAATTCCCATAAAAGCATTGGTGGATGGACCTCTACAAACCGTATTGTTTACCATGCAGAGAGTGGTGGGAAGCCAAGGAGTACACCGGGCATCTAGAGTGCATATGCTCTACGCCATAGAGGCCATGGTGCCTACAATATTTAACTGGGTGAAATCTCTACTTCTGATATTCAAGGATTAGCTGACCAAGTGTCAACAATGGGGAGCTGAAGAAATTTGGTTTCAGATCCATTCTAGATTGATTCTTTTTTGAGAGGGTTCCACAGATGAGACCCGAGGTGGTCTTTACAAAGTTGAGGGCATGAGACCCTCGAATGCAGAGGTGGGTCCGGATTATGGCCCGTACTAGAGAAGGTAGATGGAAGGTAAAGTTCAGTGACCCATTATTTCGATGGTTGAGAGATCAGCTCCTCATGGTGGAGGACTGTGCATATGTGGGCACTGAACTCAGTGGTGACCCTGACCTACCGCTCCCACCTGGTGGATAGTGGGGTGACCTCGGTAAGAAAAAAAATACCCTAAAATGGAAATAGTGTTTTTAAGTTTTTGATGTTTTATATTTTTTATGTTTAGTAACGAGACTTGAATTTTCTCATGCAGATGTCGGAGCAGCATGACCTGGGGGAGAATCCCCATTGGACAGGCGAGCTGGAACCCATTTTGTACCACAGGGCGACAACGTGACAGGGGAGTTAGAGGAGAACCTAGAGAGGTTGACCCTAGACATCCCTGATGCTTCTATTGATGACCTCCCACTGAGGTATCAGAGGCCTATAGTGGGAGTACTGGGTCGCTTTAGCAGACTGCTATGTAGAGTATCCTTGGCAGTGATGTGTTACCATGAGCATCATTAGACGATGAGTGCATGATGTATCTACTAAAAGATGATAGCTTCAGGATTTTTGTATGGTGATTTTTTATTTGAAATCCTACGCACTTCAAATGAGGTCTCGTGACGTATTTTTTGTAAAACATGTTCATATATATATATATATATACATACATACTTTTACTTGGTGTTTATATGTCTCAAATGGTGAATGTATTTTACATGAGTTTTATGTGTCTTTTATAGTTTATTTACAATGAACCACATTTGATTTTCATGTCATGAATGGGCAATATGCCAATCTAGGATGTAATTAGCCAATGAGTCAGTAACTACATTATGTTCTCTAGGGATATGCCTATGGGTGATAGTTTCAAATGACCTTTCTAACAAACGTACCCTCCTGAAGAGACGAAGAAGCACAGGATTCCTAATGGTATAAACATGGTTTAGATGACAAACCACAAGTTGTGAGTCCATCAAGACTACCAAGTCGTGAACATCTTGGGAGGCAGCTTCAGTTAGAAGACCTATGACTGCTCAATACTCGACGATATTGTTGGTAGCAGGACCAATACAAACTGCTCTTGAACTGACCAAATTGTAAGCTCAGGAATAGAGAACCCAAGCAGCTGAGGCAAGATTCAAGGTGTGTCAACAAGCACCATCAACGAAGCCGTAGAAAGCCATCTACTCTGCATGACCAAAACATGGTATAAACAGATACGAACACTAAACTCAAAACCATATTGAAAATACTTAAGCACATTGAAAGTCAAGTAATATACATATATACAAGATACTATCCAAGAGATATCTAGGAATAGTACCTCTTCAGGTACAACCCATTGCGAGGTTGTCCTAAAGGGATTCCATTGCAGTCTACGAGCTTGTAGGCCTCTTTCTCTAAAACTTTGGAAATAACGAAAGGACCATACCACATGGATTCGAACTTTCCTTTCCCTAGTTTGTCATATCTCTGATCATAGTTCAAAACTAGGTCACCCTCATTAAAGGCATGAGGTTGGATAGACTTGTCATACTGCGCCTTGATGCATTTCTTATGTGCCTCATTAGCCATGGCATCATCTCTCCTAGTTTCATCAAGGTTGTTCAAGTATAAAAATCTCTCTTCCTCTGCGGAAGTGTCTGGGAGAAGTTCGACGGCAAGTTTCAAGGGTGGAATTTGACATTGAATCAGCAAGACAACTTTGATTCCATAGACAAGTTGGAAAGGTGTGAAACCAGTAGTTGTTTTCACCGAAGTCCTGTAAGCCCAAAGAGTGGAGAAAAGGATATGGTGCCAGTTGGATTTATGGTCTCCAACCATCCGACGAAGCATTGTTATAAAAACTTTGTTAATGGCCTCTACTTGACCATTAGCTTGCAGATAATAGGGTGTATAGTTTTCATGATGAAAACCTAGCTTGGCACTTAGTTCCTCCATTATTTTATTACAAAAATGTGATCCGTGATCAGTAACTATGGACTGCGGGACTCCGAATCTAGTGATCACATGATTGAATAGGAAGAGAGTAGCAGTCTTACCGTCTTATGCATATGTAGGCATGGCCTCATCCCAATTTGTAAAATAGTCAATGGCTATGATGATGTAACCATGCCCCCTAGCTGAGGTAGGCTTACAATGCATATAATAAATCCCCCTTTTGGAAAACGGGCCAACGGCAATGACAGGGTGTAGCGGAGCAGGATGAGTGTGTTTTTTCAGCTAAAAATGTTGACAAGGTGGGAATTTCTTGACATCCTTGTGACAATATTTAAAGACTGAAGGCCAGAAATAGACAGCATGAAGGATTTTCTGGGCTGTAGCCATCCCAGATAAATGACCGCCACATGCTCCAGAGTGGCAATCATTCAACACTTGTTCAGCTTCATCATGGGTGAGGCATCGCCATAGAACGGAATTGATACCACGCCTATACAAAGTGTCATTCAAGATGAGGTAGTATTTTGTGTGGTGACGGATATGACGATGATCGTCACGGGATAGATTTGGCTGAAATCTTTGTGTTTGGAGATAGATGAGCAAATCTCCATACCATAGGTTAGTAGTGGTTATCTGTCATTGGAATTATACCTAGTCATGGATAGACCTGTAGTATAGAGAAATATATAGTTTATGTCCCTCCTACCCACATAAATTTGGTTAACCCCCCATCCAGTTCAAGCCAGCCCTTGGGGGCACAACCTATAACCAATCAAACCTCTTGGGGGTATGGTTACACATCAAATCAAGTACCTGTAGGAAACATTAATTATCCACCCAATCCTACAGGAATGCCTTATGCTGGAATTCCATATCCTAGTAATACTTTCATGCTATGGGGGCAAACTAACTGGTCCTACATGCCAGCTATGGGGGGGATACCTATATGTACTGCAGGGGGTGTCGGAGGACCACCTTATGGAGGTCCTCCCCCTGGGGGACCTAATGGTCCTAAAATGCCTGGTGGATTTCCTCCTTATGGTCCTAGTGGTCCTAGGGGACCTGGTGGCTTTCCTCCTAATTGTCCCAGAGGGTTTAGCAACCCTCCTCCTAGTGGTTTCAGAGGCTTCATAGGTTTACCTCCTAGGGGTCCCAGAGGGTCTTATGGTCCCCCTCCTGGTGGTCCAAGTGGTCCTGGTGGTCCCGAAGACCCTGGTAGTCCTCCTCCTAGAGTCCCCAGTGGTCCTAACGGTCCTAATCCCGATAATCAACCCCCTGAGGATGGGTCTTCTGGTAGTTATTCATCACAATAACCTGTCTATTAGTCTACTTATGGTCCTAATACTACTTATATGCCATATCAATATTACTAGTATGTGCAACCTAATCGTCAGTTACCTTTCCTAGCAACCTTGGACTTACCTAATTTGTCCCAGATTTGTTATCAGGAATATTGCACCTTCTGTAGATAGAAGTTGTTCCTCTGGTCTAAATGGTTCAAATCCAAAACAAATGAGTGAATGAAAAAGGATGAAGACCTTCCCTGAATACTGTAGACACTTGGAATACTACTTTGATTGTGAACCTATGTACTTGCAAACAAGTTAAACATACAAGCACATCAAAGCTACCAGAAAATCATCTACATATCCATGCTAGTGACTAAGGAATCAAGCAACATATACACGTGAAATCAAAACAACAGATATGTGGGATGGAAATCAACTTTGCATTAAGAATGTATGAAGAAGCTTACAACCGTTGCTTTAGTGTCGACAAGATCCTCCACAAGACAAACACTTCATCCCCATAAGATCCAAATTTTCTCTCTACACTCTCCAATGATTTGGAATAGGTAGTCAATTCAACAGCATAACAATGCCTCTATAGTTCTCCCCCTCAACTATGGATATGAGCTTGTATTTATAAGGCTCAATGGATCAAAATAGTTGAGAGAATTTTGGGTGAGGTGGCTCCAACATCCTACCATGGGGGATTTCGAGCTCAAACTAACCCATAATGATAGGGATAAGGGAGGACACAATGCTCAAGTTATAGAAGCCTCGAGAAACTTCTATTTTCCCATTTTACCCAGGGTACTACTTTTGTTCCCTTATGACAGAGCTATTTAGATGAGAACCGCTTTAAGACCAAACACCATAGGCGGTGGCACTGCTTCTCTATAATAGGATACATGTAGTGCTGAGCAAGGTACCGCTCATCAGCCACAAGGTAAGCACGGTGCTAGGTTTTTTTCAAGTAGAATTGACAAATAGAACAAGTTTCCACTCCAAGTGTTGGGATTAATGGAAAACATGGAATTTAAGGGTCTCATCACATGATGGTGACAGGATTTAGGTATAAAACTTTTATCTCTCTCAACCTTGGGCTATGAGCCTATTTATATAGGCCTCAAATGGATAGGGATGGTTGATATTTTGGTGGGTGAGGTGGATAGGAGATCCACAAAGAAGGGATTTCGAGATCAACTGACCCAAGTGAATAGGGATAAGGCCTACCACGAAGCTTTTGATTTAGAAGCTTCATGAAGCTTCATTTTTTCAATGTTTACCAAGGGCACCGCTCCTGCTCCTTGTTGATAGAGTGGTGTTAGGTATAAATTCTCTTTAAACAAAGAGAAAAGGTGCTACCACTGCCTATATTCAACACAATTCAGGTGGTGCTGAAGAAGGTACCACTCCTAAGCTTAAGGGTAGAAGCAATGCTGGTTTTTTATATGCAAGCTTGACATCTGGATCAATTATTTTTACTTCAAGATTTGGGAATGAGGGAAAACATAGATTTTTAGGATCTTATCACATGTTGGTGATGATATTTGGGTGTAACGGTTATGTTCACTGAGTTGATTTGTGGTGATTAGGTGAGTTGCAGAGTGAAGTTGAGTCGAGCGCACACTGAACATTGCAAGGAATGTAGTGTGAGAAATTCATGGATGAAATTTCTAGTGAGAGGGAGTCACCGGTCATTGGAGTCACCATAGAAGAGTAAGTTTCTATTATTCCGGTGGGATCCTCTCTGTTTCCGAAGAAGAAGAGAGGGACACATCCACCCAGCTCCCCAATACCTAAGAAACAAAATACTAGAATGTCTATGCAGGTACAACAGGAGGCACCTGCATAGATAGGTTCCTCGACCTCGGAGGCTGTGGACTCAGCATTCCGTGTAGGGGTGTCATCTATGGACATCCCTAGGTATGTACCTCCCATGTGAACATATGAGAAACTAGGGAAGATAACAAAGAACAAGAAGTACCGAGTAAAAATGTCGACAATTCCGCAGGGCATGTTCTACACAATGGACATCATGCATGTGCTGCTGCAAATGAAGTATGATGACCACGATAGGCTTGGGTCGATAGAGTTCACGAAGGGTACCTATCTATGGTAGTAATTGGAGGTGGCCCAATAGTACACATTCCCAGGAACTGGGCACAAGCTTTTCAAATATCCAGGTTGTTGGATGTAAGAAACATGTGTTATCAACCCAAATGGCACTTCTCCATCCAAGTGCCGACACTTCATATGTTGGTACACAAAAGGACATTTATGGATTGAAGGTTTCCTAAACACTATAGATGGGTATGACATGAGATGCATTCACTATCCAACCAGCATTCCATTTTACCTTTCTATATGTTGATTTCTGTACGTGATTATCTCCACAGCAACTCATGTACATACGTGACTATCTTCTTTGACAACCCGCGTACTGTACGCAACTATTCTCATTACAACCTGCGTATAGATATGTACGTGGGTTTCCCTTATAGCAACTCACATGTCATACGCGGTTTTCCAGTATCAATAGTTGCATACACATCCATTCAACATTAAAAATAATAAAACATGATTAATGGATATTTGTTGATCCCTAATCATTAACTATCTCAATTGTCTCAACCTCCTCAACCTTCGAAACCACCCTATTTCCCAAAGTATAAATAGAGGCCTTGGGGAGGGAATTAATCAATCATACTTGGAGAGAAAAGTTATGCTGGTGGTATATCTTCAGAAGTCTTTGGAGCAGTAGAACTCAGAATCCTTTGGTTGCAGAGGAGTCCTTGTCTTAGGCGTTGGATTGTACACTTATCTCATTCACTATTGTTAATAAAGAGAATTCTTCTTCCAACTTTGTGTTGAGTGTCTTTCGTGTATCATGTTTGATGAATATTTTTCATTAAGCACTCTATATATTGTTCATCTAACTTGTCATATATAAATATATAAGATTGTACTTGGATAATTTGCTCTTTGCAGGTGAAGGAGGTGCATCCCTGAAAGCTTTGGAGAGAAGCAAAGCAAGAGAAGAGAAAGCTTGGATCAACCTTCATTAATCAGGTGATTTCAACATTTCTTCTTAATCCTTTTCTGTACTTTAAAGCAGATTGTTTGCAAGTTTTAGAAGTGCGTTGGTAACCCCAGACCCTAGGTTATAAGGGTGTTTAGTCCTGAACAACAAAACTGGCGACTCCGCTAGGGAGCCCAGACTATTGTGGGTTATTTATGTTGACCATTGCCCAGTATTTGCCTTGATTCTATGTGTGGTGTCCTATCTTGGTTCATGCTTAGAGTGGTGTTTGAAGGCCTTGAAATTTTTTCTTTTTATTAGAAAATTTTGCACCTGTACATGGGTTTCTATTGCATACAGTCGCATATAAAGGCCTGCATATGTGGGTTGCTCTTTAGGATAGTCGCTTATAGTATATGGGTTGCGCTTATACACAGCCACGTACAAGCCTGAGCATTGAAATTTTTGGGCTAGGGTTTGCTTGTCCCTATCCCTCTTTAAAGTTTGTTTGCTCGTTGTTCTTCCGTATAAGCATTGCACTATGAGTTTGATGACTTTGTTGGCCACACCTTGTGCTTTCTTGTAAATCCCTTGAGTTCTTATTGTTTGGATTGTTTTCTGTTAGCAACTTGAAGTGTATTTTCCTATTTGGGTTATAGGTTCAAGTGTTAGTTGTTTGAATCACTGATCAAGGTTCTAGATGCTTTATATCCCATTCTATTTTCTGATAGTTTTTGGTTTGTCACTTGCCTTTGTTTGATTTTAGTGATTTCTTTTCATTGTGTCCGCCCAAGCTAGGGTTCCAAGTCTTCCTTAGATGGTTGATTTTTGGTATTATTAATCTATTTACTTCACTTTGCTTACTTTATACAGTTAGTTTAATTCAAGCATACTCAAGTTTTGTGCATTTAGGTGCATAGTAGTCTTTGAGAATTTTAAAAAGTGAAAAGAAAACATTTAGAAGATCTTGCATTTGATCTACATACAGTAGTTTTATTTTCAGTTTTTAAAATATAATCTCAAAAAACTACAAAAATATAGTCTTAGTGTTCTCTTTATCATTGCATTTTCATCAATTTACACTTACAAAAAGAAAAGAAGCTTGTTTTTTTTTAGTGATATTATGCTTTGGAAGTCATTAGAGGAATTTTGGGGTCTAAAATAGGCCTCCTAAGGAAAATAATAAAATAATAGTTAAAATAATAAAATAATGGTTAAAATAATAAAATAATATTAATTAATTTTGAAGGAAGAAAGAAAAAAACTACTTTTTGTGTTCGTATTTTCGACATATCTCCGTGTGCTTTTACTCAAATTTCAATCGGGAGAGCTCGTTGGATGCGGAATCAAGTTCCGCATCCAACGATCTCTCCTGATCGAAATTTGAGTAAAAACACAATGAGATATGTCAAAAATACGAACAAAAAAAGTAGTTTTTTTAATGACAAATATGCCAATTCAACCATTATGGTTGACTTATTTTATTGAAATTCTATTGGTTCTTGAATTCCAAATCACAAAAACTTATTTTGGCACGTTTTCTTATAAGGCCCATTTTAGACCCCAAATTTCCTCTAATGATACACCTTTGCTTTTTATATTTCTTATCGAGTCAAAAACATCATAGTCTTTCACTCCACTTGCCTTCTGAGTAAAAAATAACCCTTAAAATGAACGCAATAATTAAAATCTATTAGTAATTTTTACTTTTTAGGGCCATAGACCTACTAGCTTAGGCTAGACTTGTGGGATAGGAAGTGTAAACTTCCCATAAGTATTAAAATTCAGACATAGTGGACCAATCGATAGGTAAATCCTTCTCTTTGTCGATAGTATCTGGGAAGTTCCTCTTAAACGGGAGTCCAGCACGAGGCCACGTGGAGGCATTGGACTGAGGAGATAACCCTCTGATTCCTTGTTGAAATGTAAATCAGGACTTTTACGCATCTGGGGATTCTGTCCTAGATAGAGTTTTGGGCTCACCTACCCTGCCCATGAGTACGAGTCATGCTTGTGACTGTCCCCCTAGACTGTTGGTATAGTTAAGGTAGCCTCTACTCTCTTGACATCTAGGGTTCATACCTATGTAAACTCAAAGGCTATTTCTCATTCACCTTGGACGGGCTTGGAAGTGTAGGAGGGTGGTGGGTGATTCCTCTGCTTGTGCATAAGAACCTCTTCAAGGATGCCAAGTAACTATTCTTCAGCTTTCTTCGGGAGAGCATATCTTTTACCCTTGCTGACTGTTGAGACTTTAGGAATTTTTGTAGTGATTGCTATGTGGTTTGTCTGTGTTTATCCGACCTTACGGTTTGAATTTTAAAATTTAAAATCATGGAGGACCAACCTATTAGAAGGTCATGAAGGTTGCAAAACCTTCCTCCTCTCACCACATTGGAACCTCCACCTCCACCTCAAAGGTGGAGATTGGACATAGATGGTTCATTTGAATCGATAGGAGTAAGTGAAGTTCCGGGTGAACCAAAACTTAGGGCAAACCGTTTTGATTTTAAAATAGTTGAGATAGAAGACTTGTAGGCTAATGAGTTTGCAAGGATATTTAATACACCCTTGACTGACATAAATGATCCTATGATAATCCAGGTTCGGCCTTTTGATTCACCTGTGTTAGGTGTCCCTATGTACAGGATAATGTCTACTGCGGGAGAAAGTTCTTTTGTTTTCACCTCAACCATTCCGGCTGAATGGGTACTACCTCCCCCGGTAAGTGCCCCTAGATCTAGCATACCTACTACGCCCTTAACTCCAACTAGCCGGGTGGTTCAACCATCGATTCCCACAAGCCTAGAAGGTGCTTCTGGTGGCATGGTTACTGGGATTCCTAGTATACCTATTGTTCCTTCCTCCTTCACACACACTTCACAGAGTGGTCTGGTAGGATCCTCATCTTTTGTCCAAGGATTTCCTTGAAATGGGGGGCATATTCCCCCATCCACTCCATACATAGGCCCATCGCCCTCTTAGGTAGGATTGCAGTTTGGAAACACTATCTCTTATGGGAAAGGTTTTAACTCCGATCCCGACCCCATTCACGAGCTCTCCCTTTTCATTGTTTAGCAGAGGGATACTTGCTCTTGTTTTTCAGACCCCAACTTCGACTGGGGTGGCCAGAACCTCTTATACTATACCTCCAACCCATAATCCTATGGCTTATAGATGGAATCCATTCCAAAGTAACCCATCCACTTCGCAACCGATGGCAGGGGGCAACCCCACCTTCACTTATGGGAATTTGGGGGCAAGTCCCTCTAATCCCCATTTTGGCACTTTTAGTGCCCCTTTTTGACCTAATCTTACGTTCCTGGAAATGTTAAACTTGCCATATTTGTCTAAATTAATGAACGAACCAGTGAGGCATGACCCCTCATCGCCACCTATCCCCACCAAATTTCCATCGGACATCCCTAAATTTGAAGGCAAAGTTGGCGAAGATCCTGGGGCTCATGCCAATACTTTTCATTTGTGGTGTTCTTCTAATTTTTTAAATGAAGATTTAGTTAGGTTGAGGCTGTTCCAAAGAACCTTAACAAGTACTGCAGCAAAATGGTACATCGAGTTGTCGTCTGCTGCGTTCAGTAGTTTTTGGGACTTGGATAATGCATTCCTTAGCCACTTTCAGCTTCCGGTCTGATACGATTTCGAAATGTACTTTTTATCTACCTTCAGGAAGAACAAGGCTACCCACATCTCAGATCACATCCAAGAGTGGAGGAGGTGGAAGAGCCTTATTAAAGCCACTATTCCTCCTGAGTTCTTACTAGAATGGTTCCTTAAATCATTATTTCCTTACATATCTAAGGGCGTATCTACTTCAGGAGTGACGAATGAGGAAGAATCCATCCTTAGGGCCCAGCAATTGGATTTGATTTATTCTCAATCTGAGATCTTGTATGAGATTATTCCTGAGGCACCGAGGCCTACCCATGATGTAGAGAAACTTAAGCCTAGACCCCATGTCGATGGTGTGGTTGGGTCTGTAAACTCTTCCACTATAGAATATTTGGCCAAACAGCTCCATCATCTATTCATAAAAAATTCTACAGTGGAGGCAGCAAAGGCTGCCCCCTCACCCCAAAATGCAAATTTTTTTGCACAGACCTCTCAGAAGGGAAATCAGCAGCCCGGTGGGAAGAAGAAGAGAGTAAAGAAAGGGGAGGGAAATCAAAACAAGAAGAAACCCCAAACAGTGCTAATGGGGGCAAGAAAGAAAAGAAAAAGGTGAAATTCATGTGTAAGTTGTGCCATGAGGATCACCTCGTACATATTTGTCCCCTTATGGAACAAGCGTAGAAGTTGCTAAAAGCTCAACAACCGGCTGTCCTGAAGGATCCATTTTCCCAAGGGCAGAATTCTGCTTCAGCTTTTAATGTAGCAGGGGGTACTCCAAATGCCACTGACCCCAATTATATCAACATGGTTCGATCTTCGACTTTGCTACAGACTAGGAATAAAAAATATGAAAAAGAGACTTCCGAGAAGGGTATGTCTATAGGTGAAACTTCTAACCCTCTCATGATCGAGAAGCCTGTTGAAACTATGCCTAAGATACCAAAAGTTGTATTTAAGAAGACCTTGCATAAACCTAATGCTAGAGCTACTTCAAACTACTATGTGGTTAAAGACTTGGCCCAAACCCCTTATGCAATGTCAGCTTTAGAGGTGTTACAAAGTTATCCCACCCAGTGGGATGCACTCTTAGCAGCCTTAGGCAGCATGGACTTGTCGAGTCTCATGGAAAAATTTCACTTGTCTGATGTTAAAATTTGCCTACCTTACCATGTAGCCTTATCAATAGATGTCATCCATGGTGGAAAGACCATTGGAAGGGAAGTTGTTGATGAGGGTGCTTCTAAATGCGTTATGTCCTTTTCATGTTGGAAAGATTTCGAATTCCCAAATTTGGTACCATCAAACATTCTACTTACTGCTTTTGATGGAAGTTCATTCCATCCACATGGTATCCTACCAACTTTTGAAATTAATCTGGCAGGGAAACCAGTGTCTATTGAGGTGGAAGTGATTGATGCACCTTTGGACTATAATTTGCTTTTGGGAAGAAGCTGGACTTATGCCATGTCTGCTATTGCATCGACCATCTTTCAGGTAGTAGTGTTTCCACACAAAGGGAAGTTGGTTACTGTTGACCAACTCAATTTTACTCGTAAAGGCCGCATGGAGTCTAATGAGTCCACTATGCCATTGGTTGATCAGGTGAAACCTGCTACTAAAAGCTTGGGGCCTGGAATGTATGCATCGTTGATGGGCACATTTGATCTTCCATCCTCTAATAACTATATATTTTCTACTAGTGTGGGGAATTCCATAGCCACGGTTGTTGATAGGAATTATCCTTGGGTTCTCCCTTCCCCCCATGAACCGGAAGTGCCCTTATTGGCAGTGGAAGTGGCTTACCAAGCTATCACTCAAACCACTATTGATCCCATTCTAGACCCTCTCATAGTCTCATAGGATCTGGAAGAAGTCTGTTTGTTTGCTTGGGAAGAAAACTCTTTGCATTCTATGAATTGTTTAGATATGGTTTTAGCTTCTTATGAAGCCATGTACGGACATGATAAGATCTGCAAAGATCTTCATCATCGATCCTATTTTATTCCAAAGCTAAGTAGGATAGAGAATCAAGAGTTTCATATGAGACTGATAGACGATGTTGATATATCCATCAATCCCTTACCAAGGGAAGGAATGTTTGCTAAAGGTAATATCAAAAATATTTCCACTTCTATCCCTATCAACATCTCTGTAAATCCCGACGTTGTGGAAAATATATATATCAATGCAAACTACTCTCCTGAGGAGATTGCAGTCTATACATCCTTGTTCAAGGAATTCCATGATGTTTTTTCCTGGTCATATGAGGAGATGCCAGGAATTGATCCATCAATAGTTGAGCATGAGATCTGAACATACCCTGATGCTAAACCTTCTTGGAAAAAGTTAAGACCTATTAACCTGTGTAAAGCGGTGGCTGTGAAGGCTGAAGTTGAAAAACTGTTGAAAGCTAGTTTTATTTATCCCATAGCTCTGACGAAATGGGTATCCAACCCAGTTCCTGTTGATAAGAAGCAAGAGACCATATGCGTCTGTATCGACTTTCAAGATTTGAATAAAGCCTGTCCTAAGGACAACTATCCCATGCCATTTATAGATCAAATTATAGATGCTTGCGTGGGAAGTGAATTTTTCTCATTTATGGACGATTTCTCGGGATACAATCAAATTCAAATAAAACCGGAAGACCAACATAAAAATTCTTTCATTTGTCCTTGGGGTACCTTCATGTACAAAAAAATGCCCTTTGGATTGAAAAATGTTGGGGAAACCTTTCAACGGGAAATGAACTTTGCCTTCCATGATATCAAAGCCATTGTCGAACCTTACCTTGATGATCTTCCTGCACATTCTCGTAAGAGAATTGACCATCTAGATCAGCTAAGGTTGATATTTGAGCGATGCAGATACTATAAGATCCGCTTGAATCCCCACAAGTGCGTGTTCTGTGTCGAGTTAGGGAGACTACTCAGATTCATTGTTTCTAATAGAGGCATTCAGGTGGATCTGTTAAAAGTGGAAACCATTATAAATCTACCTCCTCCTCATTCTATTAGGCAACTTCATAGCCTGTAGGGAAAGTCCAATTTTCTTCAATGTTTCATTGTAAACTATGCCAAGATTACCAAGGGTTTCATGCGTCTGCTAAAACAGGACACCCCATTTGTATGGGATGAAACTGCACAACTTGCTTTCAAGGAATTGAAAAAGCATTGTTGTCGGCACCATTACTGCATCCACTAGATTATTCTAGGGATTTTATATTGTATCTGGCCGCATCCGAGTCGACCATTGGGGTAGTCCTGGTCCAGGAGGATGATAAGATCCAGGAGCATGTCATTTACTATCTTAGTTTTGCTTTAGCTATACCTAAACTCAGGTACTCCCATGTCGAGAAATTGGCCTTAGCAGCTATCTATGTTGTTCAGATGTTACGTCACTACATTTTACTGAGGACTAAAACTGTAGTGGTGGATGTTAATCCTTTTCAATATGTTTTGTCCCAGCAGATTGTTGGGGGGGAATTTAACAAATGGATAGTCATTCTCCAAGATTTTGACTTGGATTTGCAGTCCACTAAGTCTAAAAAATCCTTAGTTTTTGCTGATCTTATAGCAGAATTTCCAACAGAAGAAGATGTAGTCATTGAATAAGACTCATTCCCAGATGAGCATACCTTCTCGATATCCACCTCTGACCCCTGGTACAGAGATATACTTATATATCTTCATATTGTGACGTATCCTGCAGCTTCTTCATGGGAGGAACGACGTAAACTACGCCTTCATGCTAAGAACTACCTCATCATAGGAGATACTTTGTATCATAGGGGGGTAGATTCCATTTTGTGTCGATGTCTTACCCATGAGGAAGCGGATATTGTCCTAAATGATGCTCATAGTGGAGTGTGTGGGGGTCATTCATCTGGGTTAGCAATGTCCCAAAAGATACTATGTTTCGGTTATTTTTGGCCCACGATCTTCAAGGATTTTGTGGAAGTCATGAAGCGCTGTCATCCTTGTGAAATTTACACCAGGAAGATGCGGTCACATCCCACTCCGTTATCTCCCATTGTCTTGATGGGCCCCTTCATGAAGTGGGGGATTGATTACGTGACATGTAACCCAGCCTCGGCTGGGGGGCACAAATATATCATTGTCGTTGTAGACTATTTTACGAAAATGGGCAGAGGAAATGCCCACCTTTAAAGCCGATGGGGAAATCGCAGCTTTTTTCATGTTCACTCAAATTATAGCACGGTTTGGTATACCCAAGGTGATTGTCATTGACCATGGTAGTCATTTTCAGAATAGCATGATGACGGAACTAACCACTATGCTTGGATTCAGACAAGAACATCCATCTTTGTACTATCCTCAAGCAAATGGTCAGGTTGAGGCAGTTAATAAAAATTTGAATACTATCCTCAAAAGTACTATTGATGCAGCCTGTTCTAATTGGCACATCATGCTATATCCTGCACTTTGGACATATCAAACTAATGTAAAAACTACTATGGGTTTCTCCCCCTTCCAACTCGTTCATGGAGTGGAAGATGTTATCCCGGTTGAATGTGAAATCCCGTCCTTGAAAATAGATATTCATGTGTTACCTGATATGACGGAGCTTGAAAAAAATCTTGTACATTTAGAACATTTTGATGAGAAGCGTATATATGCGCTGATAGTAAATCAAGCTCACAAAAATAGGGTCAAAATCCAATATGATAAGTCGGTCAAGCCTTGGATTTTCTCTGAGGGGGAACTTGTTTTGCTCTAGGACCAAGACAAAGAACCCCTGGGGGCAAGAAAGTTCAAGTCCATGTGGTTGGGGCCTTATGTCATGTCAAAGGTCTTAAAGAAGGGCACATATGAATTGATTTATTTTGATGGGAATAAGTTTCCTGAGCCTAGAAATGGGCTCTACCTAAAGAAGTACTATGCTTAGGCTTAGCACTTTTCTTATATTTTATTGTATGTATTTTTATGTACACTAGTTCATCGGCTTGTGTTTTTTATAACATCTATAACTTGTTTCAGATGTCTTCCAATAGTTTCGTAGGTTTCACTGATGGCGCCAGTCGCCACACTTGTAATCTAGCTTCAGCGGCATGGGTCATTTATTTTCCCTTAGGACAGTTAGTTGCCTTAGGAGGCGCTTGCTTAGGTCCTGATTCTAATAATGTCGCTGAGTATAGGGTTGTAATTGAGCTTCTATGAGATGCTTTGTCATGTGGTATCACTCAGCTGGAAGTCTGACTGGACTCTCAACTGGTGGTTTCCCAGCTCAATCGAGCTTATCAGGTGCAGAACCATATTCTATTACGTCAGTTTATGCATGTTAGGTTATTGGAAAAAAAATTTGAATTCATTACATTCAATCATATTCCAAGGAATCAAAATTCATTAACTAATGCATATGCTAATTACATCTTGGATTGGAATTTAACACATTTTTCATAAAAATATACAGCATACACATAAAAAACATGTAAATAACCAATATATATATATGTGTGTGTGTGTGTGTGTGTGTGTGTGTGTGTGTGTGTGAATATCTGTCTATAAATAGGTCGAGTCTCTGATCCTCAAATCCAGTCATAACTGTATAATATACAAAAAATATACAAAATATGGATCATAGTCCATCAAATTCCCTAGATCTAAGCTGGACCACCCTGGTTCCCCCGGTCTCCCTGTACTCTGGCTTCTTCAGCCTCTTTGGCTTCAGCAGCCTCAACAACATCTATGTATACTAAAACTAGTCTGGCTACCTGCCTCAAAAGGAGTATCCAGACAGGTGGT
Source organism: Pseudotsuga menziesii (assembly GCA_001517045.1). Classification (NCBI taxonomy): domain Eukaryota; kingdom Viridiplantae; phylum Streptophyta; class Pinopsida; order Pinales; family Pinaceae; genus Pseudotsuga; species Pseudotsuga menziesii. The sequence continues at coordinate 631,832 of LPNX010773364.1, read as the reverse complement.
ACACCAACCACAAACTCCTGCATGACGGCTGAGATGTGCTCAATCTGTAAGATGGGTACTCTCTAGGTAAGCCTGGCCAGCTTCCCCTCAAGAACCCTAATCAGCCCCTGGTCTTCTCCTAAGATAGGATGCACATACATGCGTGGATGTCCTTTAGGGTGAACTGGTCCAATATCTGCATTTTGACATGTTTATAGGATTAGAACTCTTATACATATGTCTATATCTCTATATTTAAAATTCATAAAAAAAATTTAAAAATTTGAAAATAAAAAAAATTACCTAACTCTCCCCATGCTCCTCCTAGAGGGAGAACGAGGTCTGGATCACCACGAAAATCCATCCTAGCATATGGAAAATACTCCAGTGCTGGCAACTGCCGCTCCCACCAAAAGTAGAAGTTATCATCATATACACTCTGCACTGAACCACCTCCTCCCTGATGGAGGAAGATATCTCCCCATCTACTCATCCTAGGATGACGAGGAGAACGAACTAGTAGGGGTACTGCAGGGATCAATCCTAGAATTCTCTCAAAAAACAAGGCTACTAGTATGCTATAATATCCAAAATTCATTCTCCTTCCTCTCTTGTAATCAAAGAGTTGTTTTCTCAAAATCGGGATAACTCCTGAGCACCAATCATATAAGGCCCCCTGCATGCAATCCACTGCTAACCTCATCTGGTTCTATTTAGCAAGATGAAGAGAAGATGATCCCACAACCCTCACTATGGTACTTGTCAATACCTATAGAGGAAGATCACGTATGTGTACAATCGGGATGCAACTCCCTCTCTTTTGGGTACCTGGTGCACAGTATATGTCAATGTAGTTTTGGACACTTAGAGGGTCACCACCTCTGCCAGTGCCCTCCAAGTTGACTGTAGCTCCTCATCGTGACAGATCGGTAATGAAATAGATATCCTCTGAAGTAATCTCCAAGGATTCACCTTGAAGGTCAAACATGCCCAAATCATGATCCCAATAATTTATCATGAACTCTAGCAGGTGGACATTGGCTCGCATAGGTGATGTACAAAAAAACTTTAACAATCCACTTGAACGTAAAACATTCACAATGGGGGCATCTTGGAGTGCTTCTTGATGCATATCTTCATGCTCACACTCCCTCCACTCAAGCACCATCTTCAAACCTAGTAAAACAAGCATTGCAAACCTTTAGTTTCATGTAAAAATTCAAAATTTTGACCCTACATACTTCTTTTACCCTTCACGCAGCATACACGACTATCTAGTTAGGCATGTCGCATACTGTACATGACTGTTCTTCAAGAAAATTACATATAGAATGCATGTACACGAGTTTCACTATAGTGAACCCACGTACACAACATTCCTTGCTTAAGGGCGCTCAAAAATATAAAATTTGGACTCAATTTTGAAATTTTCTAGGATCAAATTGAAGAGCTTGGGGTGTAGTCTTACTTGACACTTGCGGAATTGGATTTGGTCCACTGGATTTTCCACACTGATCAACTGAAGATAGAGGTGAAAACTTGTCTTTTATGGCTAAAATTTAAAATGGTGAGTTTTATTTATGTTTTTGAACTATTTATAGAAATTATATTTATCAAGTGGGTTTTTTCCCTATAGTTCACAATTCATCAAACTAATACCATATTGTTTTGCCTTGTAACAGGTTTATCATCATTCTAAGGTGTTTTTTACTCATATAGGATGGTTTTTCATCGTTTCACATGCATTTTGCATTTATACCTACTCCATCTTATACTTAGTAATCAACATTTTAAACCAAGGACTATGGTATTTTTAACCATTAGTTCCTTGTATTTACCATTTTTCTTTCATGGATAGGGCCTTCCTCTCATGAGTATCCTCATTTAGAACCTATGTCGTCTTTCGATACTCATGCTACAACTGTCTCAGATACAAGGGAATCCTTTTAGCTATTTTTCACGCTAAATGGAGCCTCATTTTGGTATCTTCTTACAAGCTATACCTTTATAGGACTCCCCTCCCTTATGGAGTTTCTTTAGGCCCAGGTCTGACTCCTTAAAACAAAATTGACTACCGAGTTAACTTGTCCATTCAAGCTCGTTAAGAATATGTGAATGGGCATCCGTATTGGTGGTAGGTTATCTCTTTCTCAGACCATGAGGAATAATACGAGAAATGATCACTCTCTTTTCTATGGAATTGAGAAGAGTATTCTCAGGAATAGGTTTATCACTTTTCCAAACCTGAGGGACTAAATTTACGGAAAAGGAATGCCCGATATGAGCTTAGTTTTCTCTTTTTCGTGCTCTGGACCTAAACATGAAAAAGATTTCGAGTGTACTTTATGTCTTTTTCATGCTCGTTAAATACTAAGAACAAGGCATCGAGTTTATTGTTGTAAGCCCCATTTCTCGTACTCAAATGGATCTTTCCAAGCGATCTTGCTTTCCTTCACACTCATAAAACTCAAGCTATATGTTTCTCTCGAAGGAGCATTGGGTAGGTGGTAATTTAACCTTTTTCAGACCTGCCTGACTAAGTACGAAAAAGGTTCACCTTTTCTTCTATGAAAGTTAAGAGAGTTCTTTTGTGGTATGTTTTATACTATTACAGCCTCAGGAGACTAAATTGGATGAAAAAGGACCCCCCTGGAGTCTTCTTTGGAGTTTTCAGACTCTCTAAATGTGAAAACACCAACTAAGCATGTACTAGTTTGGGCTCATTAAATCCACAAATCAATGAAACTATCAAGCAATATTCCCTCTTCTCTTCAAGCTTGTTAAAAAATGAAGAGAGTCTCGAGTTGACTTTCCTGGACTCGTTAAAATTTAACAGGGAAGGCAAGGAAGAAGTTTTCTTTTGGTTTTCAGTTAGTGGTAGCATGTCATCCTTGAACATAGCACTCTCTATTTTTTTCGATACTCATGTCTTAGTGTTCACTTTCAGTTCAGCTATTACTTCAAGTTTTTTTACTTCTCCTTTTGTCAATTCTACCTGGGGAATCTGATCATGTCTCCTACATGACAGATAAGTCTAGTTGTTCTAGCTATAAAGTTAAAAGCTGCCTTGGGTCATCTCTGTGTCGTTCTCACTGTTCAAGGATTTAACTCATTGTCTGATCTATATCTTAATCCCATCATTGACGTATCTGTTATCACTTGTGTCTCCCTTCCTTTACCCAATTCCTAGTCACTCTTGTGATCCATTGGCCGATCTATTGCCTTCCTTATCACAGTATGGTTCTGAATCAGCACTTCCTGACGATGAAGACCTAGAGTTTTGACGATTGTACCTCAGGATTCAATTTCATTATTGGTGAATTCCTTTGCTTCAGTTGTTGATTATCACCTATTGATCGACAATATGTTGAATCCAGTCCATGTTTGACTCCAATAGCATCTATTCACATGGTTCGTATTGTACTGGTTCTTTGGGATTGTTTATGAAGACCTTAGTTTCCTATTTATGGACTAATTTGCGTAAGAATATGTTGTACCTATTTACACAGCTTCCATATCTTTGAAGACTCATCATTATTGTATATTGTGGATTCAATCCACCTTTGTTAGATACGTGGTCTTGTACCCTTATTATATGATGTACTCAAACTTTGTAAAGGAGCTAGTGTTCCAGTATATTGAACATAGCATCCTCAGATATGACTTTGTATATGACATTATTATGTATTTGTTTCAGGTACTACCTCTACTCCATTGGATTTATGAGTTCTCCAAAGATAATGATTATAATGTATTTTGGCCATCGCTTCCCTATGAGCTCACACATTAGGGGGCATCTTTTATAAACCCAAATGGCACTTCTCCATCCGAGTGCCGACACTTCATATGTTGGTACACAAAATGACATTTATGGATTGAAGGTTTCCTAAACACTATAGATGGGCATGACATGAGATGCATTCACTATCCAACCAGCTTGCCATTTTACATTTCTATATGTTGATTGTCGTACGTGACTATCTCCACAGCAAATCACGTACATACGCCACTATCTTCTTTGACAACCCACGTACTGTACGCGACTATTCTCATTGCAACCCACATACAGATATGTACGTGGGTTTCCCTTATAGCAACTCGCGTATCATACACCGGTTGCCAGTATCAATAGTCACGTACACATCCATTCGAAATTAAAAATAATAAAACATGATTAATGGAGATTTGTTGAGCCCTAATCATTAACTATCTCAACTGTCTCAACCTCCTCAACCTTTGAAACCACCCTATTTCCCAAAGTATAAATAGAGGCCTTTGGGAGGGCATTAATCAATCATACTTGGAGAGCAAATTTATGCTGGTGGTATATCTTTAGAAGTCTTTGGAGCAGTAGAAATCATAATCCTTTGGTTTCCGAGGAGTCCTTGTCTCAGGCGTTGGATTGTACACTTATCTCATTCACTATTGTTAATAAAGAGAATTCTTGTTTCAACTTTGTGTTGAGTCTCTTTCGTGTATCATGTTTGATGAATATTTTTTACTAAGCACTCTATATATTGTTCATCTAACTTGTCATATATACATGTATAAGATTATACTTGGAGAATTTTCTTTTTGCAGGTGAAGGAGGTGCATCCCTGAAAGCTTTGGAGAGAAGCAGAGCGGGAGAAGAGAAAGCTTGGATCAACCGTCATTAATCGGGTGAGTTCAACATTTATTCCTATTCCTTTTCTGTACTTTAAATATGATTGTCTACAAGTTTTAGAAGTATGTTGGTTACCCCAGACCCTAGGTTATAAGGGTGTTTATTCCTGAACAAGAACATGCTGCACTTTGGGTGGTTGAATGAAGCGAATGCATGCATGAAGTAGCTTTTGGCAGAATTTTGTGGCTGGACCGACTAGTCACAGTCACTATGACGATCATTTTGGATATTGTAGGGTTTCTCAAGGACGAGCCTAACCCTTCACAATATTTCAAGGGGATAGAAAATGATAGGAAGTTGGCCAACATGCTGAAGAAGAAGTATGGCTTGAATTGTGATGGACAAGCGTACCATGTTGATAGCATCAATGATCCAGTTGTCCACATTAGTGCGTGAAATTTTTCTACTAAGATTTTACAGATGAACATGCCTACCTTGTGTAATTATAGGGTTATTGCATGCGCAGAGCATTATTCGCAAGGAGTAAAAATGAACTGGTCATTATTTTTAATGAACCAGTTAACAAATGATACATTGGCGATCCAAGAAGGGCAGCAACCATTCACATATAGTTGGCCGTTGATTTTGATTGCACTTGTGGCATGGATGGAACCAGAATATTACCAAGGAATAGATGTGGATATAGTAAAAAATTTCAAGGGAGCATGCTACCAGAATCTATGGTGGGTAAAGGAGCCCGAGCAACTTAAGGACTACATTGTTCAGTTCTTGATTTATTGGGAAGCGCTTGCAGTATGCAGCTATAAAAGTTCCACAATTATCTAAGAATTTTGTGACAAAGTTCCAATGGATTGCTCGGTTCATGATTGGACCGCAAGCCTTTCATGTGTAGGCGCAGCGTGACCCAGAGAAGCAATGGTTTCCGACACCTTACAAGTTTTCTGACACAGAGTTGGAGAAAATTGTTGATGATTTCCCCACATCATGGAGAGAACTAAAAATCTTAGAAGAAATGTCGATAGGTCCACTAATGGATGCACTAGTTGATTTAGTACCTGATCCTGAGCAGCAGAGTCACCATGATTTCAGTCATCCTTGAAGGCCAATAAAAACCGAGCAGGAACTCAGTTTCTCTCTGGTTACTCCCTTTGTCAACATGTCTGCAGGATTTTGGCTAGTATGTATATTTTCCAGTTTTAATATTTCTTCATCTATAGCATATCTTATGAAGTGGTACTTGAATTGTATATGTTTAGTCTTTGAATTAAAGGTTGAGTTCTTTGCAAGATGAATGGCACTCTGGTTGTCACTGTACAGCCTTATATTCTCCTGCTTCTTACCCAATTCCTCCATGAACATCTGTATCCAAATCATCTCCTTAACAACCTCTGTAGCAGCAACATACTCTGCTTCCATTGTTGAAAGTGCAACAACTTGTTGTAGTTTTGAAATCCAACTTACTTTTGTTCCATCCATAGTAAACACATACCTTGTGGTGCTTATATTGTTGCCTTTATCACCAGCCATATTTGCATCAACATATCGCTATAGAATAGTGTTTGAACCTACAAAACATAATGCATGAGAAGTGGTACCTCTCAAATACCTGAGAATCCACTGTACTACTTTCCAAATCTCTTTACCTAGATTATTCATATACCTACTCACAACTTCCATTGCATGTGAAATATCTGGTCTTGTGCGCACCATGGCATACATCAAGCTTCCAACCACTGATGGACATGTAATATATCTCTTCCTGTGTATTTGGACACATCTCCTTACTTAGTTTGAAATGGTTGACTAAAGGTGCACTAACTGGTTTTGCATTTTGCATTCTAAACCTCTGCAACACCTTTTCTATGTACTCACCTTGAGACAATGCCAATTTGTGATTTTTCCTGTCTCCTATTATTCTCATACCAAGTATTTGCTTTGCAACACCCAAATTCTTCATTGCAAATTATTTAGCTAGTTTTATTTTGAGCACATGTATATCCTGCATGTTAGACCCTGCATCAAGCATGTCATCCACATAGAATAACAAGATAATATATCTTCCATTATCTATCCTCTTGAAATAAACACAATGGTTAGAATGACATCTACTATAACCTTTTTATGTCATAAACTTGTCAAATTTTAAATACCATTTTCTTGGAGCTTGCTTCATGCCATACAAGCTCTTCTTCAACCTGCAAACCAAATTCTCCTTCCCTTTGACCTCATACCCCTATGGCTACTGCGTATAAATATTTTCCTCCAAATCCCCATGGAGAAAGTTTTTTTTTACATCTATATGTTCAAGATGAAAATATTCTACCACCACTACTCTTAAAATAGTTCTAATTGAATTCATTTTAACAACAGGAGAAAATAATTCATCAAAGTATATACCTTTCTTTTGTGCAAACCCATTTACAACAAGTCTATCCTTGTATCGCTTCTTTCCTCCATCTTCTTCCTTCAACATGTAAACCCATTTATTCTGCAATGCATTTTTTCTGTAGGTAACTAAACCAAATACCAATTCTATTTTCTTACCAATGAGTCCATATCCTCATTCATTCCTTCCTCCCACTTCTTTCTAGATTCTACCTACATTGCTTCTTCATAACATTCTAGTTCACCAAAATCAACATCAATAAATAATACAGTGAAAAAGAGAATCGTTTAGAGGGTCTACTTAACCTAGTATATTTTCTTATAGGTGTAGGAGTTTCAGGTACCTGCTGCTACTCTTGATTTTATGGTTCCTTTGGAACTTCATTTTCTTTTATTTCATCAAACACTGGGTACTCTGTCTTTTCCTTTTACACTTTATTTCCCTGCAACTAATATTTGTACATAACCATTTCATTGAATACTGTATCTCTACTGCTAATGATTTTGTGATTTTCAAAATCCCATAAGAGATAACCAAAATCATCAACCCCATATCAATAAAAGGTACATTTCTTGGATTTAGCTTCAAGCTCTGTTCTATCATCTTTATCAATATGGAAAAATGCTTCACAACCAAAATTTCTCAGAAATGAGTATTTTACTTGTTTACATGTTCATGCCTCCTCTAGAATCCCAGCATCCAAAGCACTTGAAGGCCCTCTGTTTATTAAATAAACAACATTGTTTACAGCATCAGCCCAAAACTGTAAGGGAAACCCTGCATGCAATCTCATACACCTTGCACACTCCATGATCGTTTTGTTTGTCCTTTTTGACACACCATTTTCTTGTGGCGTTATAGGGATTGTCTTCTCTCTACGACTCACATTGTGTGAACAGTAACTTTCAAACTCCTTGCTGCAGTATGCACCTTGATTATCAAATCTGGGAAATTTCAACCTTTTTCCTCTCTCATTCTCAACCAAATCTTTCCACTTCTTAAAAGTATCAAACACATCATATTTCTGTCTAATGCAATAAACCCAAGAGTTTTTAGGTGCATCATCAATAAAAGTAACATAATAATGAGAGCCACCAAGAAATTATACCTGAGCTGATCCCCATACATCTGTATGAAAGATCTAACTTTTCACTCTTTTTTTGTTTCCCATCCCTAAGAAATCTAACTCTCTTATGTTTTCCATAAACACAGTTCTCACAGAATTCCAAACTTATCTGCTTTAGATATGGAAGTAGTTTCTTTGAGTGGAGAATATGCATTCCCTTCTCACTCATGTGGCCAAGCCTATGCTACCTGTTGAGGCCTGGAAAATCGCAGGTAACAACAGTTAGGGATTCTCCCCGATAAGCATGCCCAAATAGACCATTACTATTTGGTATGGGGAATCTGTCCGATTTACGGTCCGACTACCATAGGTCAAGTAACAATGAAAGTGTTTTACTGGTTATGGCCCGGTCCACCGTGTATATTTTTATTTTTTGTTTGTTTAAGGTATGATGTGCAAGTGTCTAACTACACTGCAGAGGATAGAGATAAAGAGGAGGATCACAATGTAATGCACAGGTTCTTACCTCTTGTCTTACCTCTCTCGCATTTAAATCACAAACAACAAGAAACTAACTAAGACTTATTAACCTATCCCTAAGAAGCAAAACTATTATTAATGGTAAGTAATGTACTATAGTGCATGCATAAAGAAAATCGTAGATAGCTGTGAATATTTCAGAACACATGAACATCAATAGAAATATAAACAACAAGATAGCTTATTGTTAATTAAAACCTTCATTACTCAATGTGGAAATGTCGAGCTATAAAAAAGCATTAATGTAGTTTCCGCTCTTCCTTCACAAAGATAGCTTATTGTTAATTAAAACCTTCATTAATCAATGTGGAAATTTCACAGAATAAACCAGAGTACATTCATAACATGAAAAGAAATTCAATGATTTAGAACGATCTCAAAGTTAATTTAAATAAGCTGAAAACGAAATAGTTCATATTCAACTGGTCCACAACAAACATTTGAAACATTCCACAAAACTTTCTCCAGCAGAAGCATCTGAATATTTATTGTAAAAGGAAATATTTCTTCTTGCAATACTCTCTCAAGATAGTCTAGGAAACAAAATCCCCTTTACATCTAAAACTCTCCTATATTTATACAAAAAACCTAACTCTTGGGCTTCCCCTCAATGTCTTTTGAGCTTCCACAACCTTTCATTTTCCAAAAATTTTGTCTGGTAGCATGTGCACATAATTAATACAATATATTACATTTTAAATCAAAATTTTTAAAACACTTTATGAAGAAGGGCCATCTTGGTCATTGATGAACTTCTTCCACGCATGGGCCTCTGCTGCTATGCCTTCAAATCCAAAAGGCTCAAGAAATCGAATATTAATCTCATATTTAGCAGCTTGGTTTCTTATCCCCTCTATCCTGGAAGGACTCAGGCACAGCTGATCTTCTAGTAAATGTATGCTTACTACTGCATGTGCCACTGCATTCTTTAAGATCCATTCATATAGGTCCTTGACCTGCTGGATTTCTTGCTCATCTTCCTGATACCTGTTCTGTAGATGTTCTAGAAACAATTCATGTTCCAGTATCACATCCAATATTTTCTCCACAAAATTCTGGCATCTATTGTATGTAGCAAGCACTCACCTACAATATTCAGCACATGCTCCCTTTGTCTTCTTCATGGTTTTCTTGAACTCTTCTGCTACATTAATCGCAAATTCCAATAAATCATACTCTTGTTTTAAACTCTGATGATCCTTAACTACTAACTCCGCAAAATATTCCTTATTTGTTTCTTCCCAGACCATTCTTCCTGTTAGAATTTCCAAAATATCTTGAGATCTGTCCAAAAAGTATCAAGTAGTGTCTAAAATTTCCCCTAATCTGGTGTCTATCTGTAAAATTTTACACCTTTCGTCCTCTATGCATATCTGTAATTGGTGAATATTCTTTCTTTGAGTTAGAACGTGTTCTTTCAAAGGTTGAATGTTTGTTTTTTGTTCCATAGCATCTTTCAGTGATGCAGTCAATGAAGTGTTTTTCTCTTCTAAGGCTACCACCTGCATTTGATATTGCTTCTCTTTTTCCTCTGTGGTAGCCTTCTCAGTTTCTAACTTAGCAACCTTGCCTTGTAACCTGTCCTTCTCTGCACTTAGACTCTCATAGGATACCTAAAGATTATCTCTCTCAGTTTTCAACATTTGATGTTCTAGCTGTAGCTTTTGTAATTCAGCTAAGCTATCCTGAGCATTCTTTTCTGTTTTCTCTGCGGATATTTCTAAAGTATTCTTATCCACTTGCAAAGTCTGGAATTCCATTTTTGAAGTCTTGACTTCATTCATCATGTCTTCATACTTCCTTTTCAGCTTCTGACCCTCATCTCTTTCTTTCTTTAAAGTTTTTTTCAATTGAGCTGCATTACTTCTTGACTGTTCTAGGTTCGTCATAAGCCTATCCACGTTGTCCTCAGTTGCTTGGGTTAATGCTACCCTAGCTCTTGCTATCAATCGTGGATCTTTATTTGTTCCATGCACCAATGTTTTATCTGTTACCATTTTTCTTGACTGTTCTCCAATCTCGAATTTCTTCTTAGTTCTTTTAACAATTCTTTTCTTTTCCTTATCATAAAAAATGGTACTAAAATTGGGAACCTCCTCCCCCTCAGTAGACATGAAAGGGATCAAATTAAGCTCAGAAAATGAAGTTTGTCCTAGTATGCTGCCAGAAGATGCAACATGTTCTTGGGGATCAAGATCAAATTGTCCTTTTCCTTGATCTATTTGATCCTGCACTCCTTGTGTATCTAATTTCTCCGTAGTCTACTGATCCTTTTTAGATCCTGTGAGTCTCAAACTTTCACTTTATTCTTGCTTTTTCTTGATTTCAGCTTTTTTATTTCTTTCTTCCTCTTCCTTCCTTACTACTTCCTCTACAAATTGCGTCTTTTCTTCTTTGTCATTCTTTAACCAGCTCTCTGCTTCCTGTGCTAGCCTTCTAGCATCTTCTTCTCTCTTTTTCACCTCTTCTTCTTCCAATGTCTTAGTCTTTTCCAAAGTTTTTCCCTTTCCACCCATAGTAGTTATTTTTTGTTTGAACCTCTTCTTAAGGGTGGTTATGTTCTTCGCACTTATGAATGTTGCCTCGTCCTTATCCCAAAATCCAGTGTATTCAAAATTAATTACTGCTTCCTTGCAGTAGTCTGCTACTTTATTGTGGGAATCATTCCTGTGAAAATTCATTTCACCAAAATGAAAATGCTCCAGCTCCTTAACAAATTATGCCACCTGCTTTACTCTTGAAAACTTGTAGTTTCCAAGTAAGAAAGGTACTGTAGGATATGTTTCCTTTTTATGATCAAACAAAAAGTTGCGTACACCATCAATATACACCTGCCTAACCGCCTCCTTATGGAGTACATAATTTGTGGCATACTTTGGTAGTAGGGAAGGAGCTCTGGAACCACCGTACATTCTTATATACAACCCATCCTCGGTCAAATAATAATCTCCAAACTCCTTGATGACTTTGAATGCTTCTTCAAACATGCAATTGCATTTAGTCAAGAAAATGAGGGTATATAAGGGCATGATGAAGTGCTCGCATATTTCCTTGTAATAGCTATAATACTTATGGGCCCATAACAATTTATATGATGTGTACACTGGGGTTCTTTCCCTCTCCCAGTTACATCTCAAAGCTGGAAAAGCTTGAGTGCATAGTATGCAATCAATCAGAATAGATCTCATATAAAAATCTGATCTCTTTTGTGATACCCCTCCTAAGGCTACTGATATACATGCAGAGAGGCTGTTTGACACAATATTTGACCAATTAAAGATTGTTCCCTCGGTAGCTACAAAGTAAATAACTGGTATCCATCCTATCTTGAAGCTCTTCCCATGGGCTCTGTCGAAGATCCTATTGAGAATTAATGCAATGAACCTGTAGGGAGCTCGGAGAGTGGAGGTGTCATACTCTCTGGAAGGTCTAGTTAGGAAATTTTTACCGGGTATCATCATTCTTTTCACTGTCTCCACCAGGTCCATAGTTGTTTCCTTCAACCAACTTTTTGTCAGATAAACCTGGGGTGAGGGTAGATGATAAGCCATAGAGACATATGCGGGGCTATAAGCAATGTATCCTTGCTTGGCAGTGTTCCCCATAATCATTGTTGTTACATATGCCCTACGCAGAATCCACCCTGTCACTTCTAAACAAGGAAATAAATCAGGTCTCATGGCTACTTTCATTAGAGCTGATTTCTCAATATTGGCATATATACGCATCTCCTCAAAATTAGCATCAAGTACACTCTGGTTGGAAATCATTCTATAGATCTATCCCCACTTGTAGTCCGGTTCGACCCCAGTGGAATCTTTTTTATCTTCGTAAATATACTCTACCTTGGTGATGATCTCTACTTCGGGTTCTCCTTCAACCACAGGAGCCTTCTTCTTTTGTCTCTTCGACATGATTTCAATATAACAGTCACCCTATCACAGTCAAACATGTTCTTATATCAACTAATCTATTAGCAAGTGTTTTAAATGATAAACAAGAAACTATATTGATTCATTTACCTCCTCAGTATGCATGCTGAAAAAATAAACTACACACAGTATTCAATGCATGAAATAATTAACAAGACAAAGGGAAAGTCCTGCGAGCTGCTTCCTAAAACTGCCTAAGCCCCACTGTCTGTAAACTTCAAAACATCAAAAAATCCTTCATATTAGCTTGGGCCATATCAGAACTAATCCTCAGTAAAAAATAAGAATGGATCAGACTAATCCTACCGCTTTTCTTCAACACCAAACTCAAGAATATTAAACCCTACGCAGCGATCATCCTAGCGAAAAACCCTAAACTGAGCAAACAAAAATATCCACAGTCCCATAGGATAAGGTAAGTATAAGCAAAAAGGTTTAAAACCCCCTAGGTGGCTATGAAAAACCTAAGAAATAGGTGTTGTAGACAACGAAACGCTTGTCTGCACCGTGCCCTAATATTTCTCACTGGAGCAAAAGCATTCATAACGGCTCAAACAATCACGCAGACTCAAAATTTACCACTAAAGAAAACTGCTAACAACTAAACTCTTCACCCTCAAAGTAAAACATTCATAAAATCCATGGAGGATAACATCCTTTTATGAGGACAAACCTAACTCACGGAAAACCTAACCAAAGGAAAAAACCTAACGGTTCCCAAATCGACCAATAAAAACCAAAACAGTAAGGATGTGGTTCACCTTGTAGCAGGGATTTCTCCTTGCTACAGGGGTAGGAATGGCTCCCTTCGGTCTATAGGACAGAAGGGTAGGTTCCTACATGTGGAAAGTGCAGAAAGAAAAGCATAACAGAAAGAAATTAAAGAACAAGAAATAGTATGGCCGTGATCCCCTCTACAAACAAGGTTAGGGATTCGCCTTGGCTACCTACAAGAAACTATTAAGCTACAATAAACCTGCAAACTTGTTAGAAATCAAACTTGCAAACAAATGGTGGTCAGAAAACAACTAAAATAACAAATAAAATACATATAAAAATGATGTTATACCTCTCCTTTGGTGAAATGGGCCACCATGCCCTGGCTGGAAGCACCTCCCTATCTCACTCAACAATGGAAGAGCTATTGCTCAATGGGGTAGATGAGTGGAAGAGAGGGGGATGTGGGTGGATTGAGAGGAAAAGAGGTCTCAAGGAATCCATGAGCAACATAACAGTATGCAATAGAGGTGTTGTTTGAGAGTGACCCCCCACCCTCCTTTTATAGCTTTTTTGGGGACTTTTAGGGTTTTAAGCCCTTGGTCAGGGCTTTAGCCCCTTTTTTGGGATTTTAGCCCCTTTCGCCCTAACTTTAGCTCCTTTTAGGGTTTTAGGATCCTTTGAGGGGTTTTAACCCCTTTTTGGAGGTTTTAGCTCTTAGGAGAGTTATTTAGGCTCCTTTTGGGGGTTTTTAATCCCTTCTCTTCATTCTTAAGCCTTTTTGAGGGTGTCGGGATCTAATGGGGTGTTACAAGGGGTGATCATGGGTGTCCTTGGCTGGTGTAGGCCATGTAGAGCTGAGTGAGGGATTTTTTGGGTTAACAGATTTCACCCTGATGTGTGAGGGTAGGAGCTCATTGTATGGTCGATGGACATCATAGGATTTGCTACGTAGAGGTGGCGCATCTGGGGCTAGGGCATGGTGGCTTTTGGTTTTTGTATTAATATGGTTCCCATCAATGGGTGAGATACAAATAATGTGTGACATGTATATGGACGAGGTAGGAATTCCCATGCTCATGACAATGTAAAAAGAATAATTTGATCTATGCTCTAAAATACAAGAGCTGATCATATACAACTGATGATACAATAATGGTTTCCTCAATGTGAGGATAAATACAATACTGATCTAGTACATTGGACCCATGGAATTCTCATGGAATGTTATATCTTCATGACTAATGGCCTACTGGATTTGGGACAGTACATAGCTGTATGGACTCCCTGATTAAGAATCAGAGTCTCTGTGGTACAAGCATGCTGCATCAATCATAAATCTATACAGAAGCACTGTTGGGGCACTTTCGGTGTGGTAGAGGCACTGGGTAGACCCAAGTTTACTATAATTAACCAACAACACCCCTAGCTCACTGGCCCTTTCAGCAACAGACCACGGAGTCACCTAAAGTCTCACCTGAAGTGATTCTAATGGGTTGACCAAAGACTCAGGTGTCTCGGTCAGGTTCTGTCGCATCCTATGTGCGCCTTGCAGCTCTTATTAGCCTGTGAGATATCTCTCTCTTTGCGCTGCACAGTTTCCTCTTACTCGCAGTGATTCTAATCCTTATCGTATCGCGGCATCCTGGCAACACGTCACTTCCTCCTTCACTTGGTTCTTAACCGCAACGCACCACATCTCCTCTAATGGTGCGATATCGCCTCCCTACGATATCCTACCGTTGTGACTCAGCGTACCTAGCATACTAGTGTTCAACTTACAACACTCAACACATGAGACTATTTGTTGGAGCAGGGTCCCATAGCTACAGAAGAAGCTGCCAGTTTAGCGGACAGACAGTTTTGGCGGAGAGGAGACAAGATAGAGCTACAAAACTGTAGCAGGTTTCTAGCTGGAGATCAGAGCCGAAAACCGTGATCGTAGGGACAGAGAAGTCAAGAAAGACAACGGTACCTGAATGGCCGAGAAGAGAGAGCTCACCCACTGCATTGAAGGAAGTGGTAGAAGACAGGAGGGCTCAGCGACCCTCATAAAGGAAAAGGAGCAACAAGGATGAAGCATTGAAGACGAAGGACAGAAAAGCGAAGCGGTGCACAGTACCCATGATCAGCGCCAGGAAGCATGGAAGACTGCAGAGAGCTATAGTGTGACGGAAAGCGGTTACCTCAAGTATAGATACGCCGACTGTCACTAATTAGGGTTTGGGTTACTGTTGGGACAGGCCCACAGTGTTGTAATGGCAAGACCTTTGGGCTGCCTATAAAGGGATATATTTTGTATTATAAAGGGGTTCATTCAGTTGTTAGTTGTTTTGTAGATTATTAGACTGTTGTAAAATCCAAGCTCTGGTTCTGTTATTAGCGGTAGCAATCTTACTGTAACCAGTAGCTAGCTTATAGAGCATGCATGTAATGATATGTAGGGATCGACAGAGAGGGAAGAGTATATTGTAGGAGTGCAATATAGAGAAGAAAAGAGATCTAAGAGAGAAGATCTTGAGCTGCATATGCGGTGCAGTAGAACTGTGTTTTACCTTCCCCTGAGCTATAATAAAAACACAGTTCTATGGACGTAACTTCCATCCTGGAGGTGAACCATGTTAAAATCGAGTGTTATGTGATTGACTTATGTGTTATATTTACTTGTGCATTCACTAGTTATTTCATGAACTTTGTTTACAGTTTAATGAATGAATGTGTTAATCAGTTTACAGCAATATAGAAGGATAAACATAAGTTGAAGTCTTTGGCATGTTGTATATGGGTTCATTTATGCTTTGCGTGAAACAGTCACTAGTCGCAGTATTGAACAGCCTGGTATGTTGAGCCTTGCGAGTCGACATGAACAACGCTAAGTGCGCTAAGCCGCGGGAGTAGGTTATCACAAGAAGGCGATACCGCACCGGCAGAGGAGCTGCGGTTCTCAATACCATAGGTTAAGGGCTTAGTGTTGGGAGGAAGTTATGTATCGCCTAGTGAGTGGCGATGCGATAAGGCTGGAGTTATCACAAGTCAATGAAAGTGCGTGACATGGAAAGGGACCGCACGATAGTAGAAGGGATATATCGCGGCTAGAAGAGCTGCGAGACAAGGATATTGCGCGACGCGAGCAGAGGAGTCGCGCGATGCGCAGAGAAAGGGACCTCGCAGCTAGAAGAGCTGCGAGTCGCAAGTAGGATCACCATAGAAACTGGTCCAAGATGCTTGAGTCCTTGGCCAACCCATTAGAATCACTTTGGGTGAGACTTCAGGTCGCTTTGCGGTCTGTCGCCGAAAGGGCCAGTGAGCTAGGGGTGTTGTTGGTTGATTATAGTAAACCCGGGTCTGCCCATTATAACCAACAAATGGTTCTGTTGCCAGTTTTGAAAAAACTGAGCACTGATGTTCTGGTGGCACCCTACTAGAGACGAACTCAATGAGTGGGTTTGGTCTAACCTGGAAGAGTTTGCTGAACGAGAGAACAGGAGCCCTAAATTGAATACAGAGGCCTGGTTATAAAAACATATCATTACAGACATCCATGCGATATTTTTTTCGACCTTTGGAAATAAGCTTTATGACTGGTTAGCAAAGCTAACTGATACAGGCATATTCAAAAAGAAAAGAGACATTGTCTGGACACCGAAGCTGATTCAGACCGTGGAGAACCTTGATAATCCCCTCATGAGGGCATTAGACTTCTGGCTTGCGAGTGTGCCAGGAGGCTTCGTCACAGAGTTTGCAGTTGACCAGACGAAAAGCTTCAGCGAAGTTGAGCGCTACTTCTTCAAAATATATCGTGGTAAGTACCTAAGAACTTTAAACTTGTCCATTAAGATGCTATTACATGAAAAAGAAACAATGGATCTAGTTTCAGATGAATAAGTAGAAATAGTAATGTCATAAGAGTTTGAAAATGATTTTGATGACATTGGAAGAACACGAAGTGGAAAGAAGTATAAAGTAGATTTCAGATCTCCAATATTTGAGGGCAGTTCAGATAGTACCAGACATCAGAGTCATAGTACCACAGAAGGAACAGAGGGGGGTATCCCTTACCACCCTTACACCCCACAGAAACAGACCGGGACTCAGAACAATCCCATAGGAACTCCATCCAGTAGCTCGCAGACAGTACCTACCACTGCTACATCACCTCCACCTACACCACCGAGTGGTAGTAACACAATAAATCAACATCCACCACGAAGACATAGAATGGGGGATGATATGAAGCTACCTATATTTAAGGGAACAGGGGCAGAAGACCCAGAGTACCATTGGTTTCTATGTGAAGCCATGTGGACCATTAAAACAATCAATGACAATAACCTTAAACTTGTACAGTTGGTCACCACACTCAGAGATCGAGCTTTAACATGGTACATAAAGCATACCATAGTACCCAGGACACTTTCCCAGGTCAAGACCGCCATGATTAAAGAGTTTAAGAAACCTAAGTCTGAGTCATAGTGTATTATAGAACTCAAAGACATCAAGCAACTACCTACAGAGTCGGTGTGGGATTTTGATCAGAAATTCAAAGCCCTTATCGACCAAGTCAGTTTTGAGTTCGCGTCGTAGCTACATAAGGAATGGTTTATTGCAGCATTGCTCCCTCACATTAGATTGCCGTTAATGCAGCAGAAACTCCAGACGCGGGATGACGCGTTGGAGATGGCGATTAAACTAGAGGCTTCACCTCTAGCTGAGAGCAGTACAGGCATGGAAACTTTACAAAATCAATTGGTTAATCTCACATTACAGTTGCATGAACTTAAGAAAGGGAAAGAGGTTGTGCAATACATATGGTGCATAAAATGTAAAGCACAAGGCCATAGTAAAGACACTTGTCTGGTCTTTGTAGAATATATAGCAACAGGGGCTCCTAACCCCTTACCACAGACCCATGGACCGTCTTGTGAAATATGTAAAACGCAAGGACATCTACCTCACCAGTGCCCCTTACTTCAGAAGTACATGCAGACACCTAAGAACCTATACTGCGTCTTCTGCAAGTCTGTGGGCCATGATGAACACGATTGCAGAGCCTATGATATGATGGTTGGAGAAAAGCAATACTTGTATAGAGTCTAGTCAAAGACACAGGGTCCAGCAGCAGGACCACAGCCTGATCCGGCTTACGGTGGTCGTGGAGGAGGATTCAGAGGACAAGGCCGTGGAGGAGGCTTTTCACGAGGAGAATCTTTTGGCCATGGTCACGGACTAGTTACTTGTTATAACTGCGGAGTTGTAGGACACTATGCTAGGGACTATCAGAGCCCCACTACCACTTGTAACTACTGCAAATATTATGATCATACTATAGAGGAGTGTCCTACCTTTATAGCTAAGATCAAAGAACCTAAGCCAGTAGTACACCAGAACATCCATCTTATTGCTGCTGAGCAGGCAGAGCCAGAACCAAGAGTCAATATTGTGACTCGTAGCGGTGTTTCTACCAGTGGGACATCACAGGAGACGGAAAAGAACACAGCACAGCTGTGGGTGCACAGAGCTCCTAGTAAAGCAACACCACTCGACCTGCAGAAGAATAAACAGACATTTCATGAAGCCAAGGCTTTCTTTGATGAACCTATGCAATCAGGATCGCAGGTACCGCCGTCTATGGGTGTACCACAACAAGCACCTTGTGGAAATAGCCTTGTACAGACACTGCAGGATACCACATCAGGAAGATGCAATGAGGACGAGATGACAGGAAGTGTACATTCCTTCCTGCGGAGTTTTCTAAAACTTGTAAGAAATGAGCAAGCTATCACAGAACTTCAGCGCATTATAGATCAGTGTCAGCCATCTTCTTCCGCGAGCAGTACACAACATGCTCTTCATAATATTACAGGACATACAAGAACTGGAAGAGAGATGCGACTTACAGCGCAGGTGGGAGAATTTGAAATGGATGAGGTAATCCTAGATCTAGGATCGGATGTAAATGTTCTGACTAAGAAGACATGGGAATATATGGGTAGCCCTAAGTTAGTCAGATTGCCTATCCACCTGAGATTAGCTAACCAGCAGCAAGTATCACCTCTGGGTCGACTACCGCAGGTGCCAGTTGACATTGACAGAGTTTGCAGCTTTATGGACTTTGAAGTTATAGAAATCATTGGCGACAGTAAACCGTATCCAGAACTACTAGGCATTGATTGGGCGATTGGTAACATGGCTGTTATCGATCTAAAGAGAATACAAATGACCTTTGAGGACACGCAGATCCTGGTCATTGCACTATTGGATCATTTCCATGGTCCTAGATATATTGAACCTATCCGAGCAGAGGAGGAGGCACGTAACATGGAGAGTCTCTATCAGATGACCACAAACCAGAGCGACTATGTCAATCCAACGGAAGATGGGAACATTAGTTGGCGATGCGACAACTCATGTGCATCAGATTCAGATGTTGGTCTAGAGAACTGGTAGAACAGACTTCACGAAGTCTCAGCGCGCAGGTGCACGTACTTGAATAAGTCACTGCGATGGATTGGTGCGGAGATCAATGAGATTCCATCATATCATGGTCTGACAGATATCAGGACTTCCTTGAGCAGTTTGAGCAACAGATTCCTTACGAGCAGAGGATCGCAGCTATGGACCTTGCAGTACGAGCCACACCTACAAGATGGTGGTACGCGCATAAAGAGAACATTGCATCATGGGATGATATTAAAAGATTGATGGCGATCAGATTTTCTATTGACAGAGAGTATGTCCCGTAGAAGTACACAGGAGAGAGTGACCCCAGGTCACACATTCAGACATGTGAACAGAATTGGTCGGACATTCCCGAGGATGAATGGGTTCACCGATTCATTCATACTTTGGACACAGTTCCAAGGAACTGGTATACAGAGACTGAATTGCACAAGGGAACAACAACATGGCCACTTATGATAGATAGCTTTCTACTCACCTTCGCTTTTGAATCTGAGTATCCAGGTGTTGATCAGGCCCTATAAGTAATAAAGAGCAAGATATTTGAAGACTGTACCATATCAGTTCCAGCTCAACTTGAGTGGGCTATCCAGCTAGAAGAGGTGTTAGAGTGTTATAATTTTACATCAGAACCAGAGGAGGCAGATGAAGACCCTCGCAACACCAACATTTCGGAGTCAGAAGGGACTCGTGATGTTGAGGGACCACAGTTAGAGATTCCAGCAATCACAGAGCCCATCAAGATTAAAAAGATCAATATTGGCACAGACGCAGAACCTAAGTTTGCCTCTATTGGAGACTATTGGAACAATGAAACAGTCGGACAGATTATAGAATTGTTACATGACTATCAGGACCTATTTCCTACCAAGTTCACAGAGATGAAGGGAATAGTTGGTGACCTGGGAGTCATGAGGATACCATTGAAGGAGTATGCTAGACCAGTCAAGCAACGCCCATATAGATTGAATCCGTGCTACAAAGAAAAAGTAAAGGACGAAATCGATACAATCCTAGAAGCAGGCATCATTGAGCCGGTAGAAGAAAGCGAATGGGTTAGTCCCATGGTCGTGCAAGAGAAGAAAACCAAAGGGGACATCAGGATCTGTGTCGATCTGTGCAAGCTCAACGATGCATCACTTCACGATCCATTTTCGACACCATTCACTGATGAGGTATTAGACAATGTGGGAGGACAGGAGGTATACTCCTTCACCAATGGATTTTTAGGCTACCATCATATCAGAATACATCTAGAAGATCAATCCAAGACCACCTTTGCAATAGAATGGGGCTCATTCCAGTATACGGTAATGCCCTTTGGTCTTAAGAATGCACCAGCTATATTCTCTAGAGTAGTAGTTGTTGTATTTAAAGAATACATCCATAAATTCCTAGAAGTATATTTTGATGATTGGACTGTGTTTGGACTAATCGACAAGCACATATGAGACTTAAGATTGATGTTAGAGAAATGTAGGCAATACCAGATTTCTCTAAACTTGAAAAAATGTATATTTTGTGCACCATTCGGTATTTTGTTGGGTCATATTGTGTGCAGACAAGGGTTGATGGTAGATCCCGCGAAGATCGCCATCATTGTAAATATTCCAGCACCCAACTCAGTCAAGCAACTGAGGACAGTACTTGGTCATACCGGGTACTATAGAAAGTTCATCAAGGGCTACACAAAGATTACAGCACCAATGGAGAAATTGATAAAGAAAGATGTAAAATTCCTATGGAATGAGGAATGTCAGCAGAGTCTAGACACACTTAAAAAGAATATGGTTACAACACCCATCCTAGTATTTCCAGACTGGACTAAGCCATTTCATGTACATGTGGATGCATCAGGCATCGCACCAGGGGTTGTCTTAACGCAACCAAGAGAAGGGGACATTGACCATCCTATCGCATACTCCAGTAGAAAGCTATCGACAGCAGAAAAGAACTACACCACAATAGAAAGAGAAGGCCTAGATATGGTGTACGTGCTGCAGAAGTTCAGGCACTACCTATTGGGTGTCCCGTTCAAGATGTTTAATGACCATTCCGCCTTGAAGTATCTGGTCAATAAGCCAGTATTAGGGGGGAGAATCTGCAGATGGTTACTCCTCTTTCAGGAGTATGATTTTGAAATCATTGTGAAACCAGGAAGACTGAATGCTGGACCTGATCATCTATTGTGGATAGACTCAGGAGAAGAGCCAAGTAACCTAGATTGCAATCTGCCAGATGTGCCGTTGTTTTCTATCCAGATCGCAGACGCTTACTATGCCGATATTATTCGATTTCTCACTACAGGACTAGTACCTGATGAGTTTACTAAGCAGCAAAAGAAGCAGTTGGTTGTTAAAGCAGGAGACTTGACTTCACCCTCATCGCAGGACACCTATACAAATTAGGTCCGGATGAATTTTTGCGCAAATGTGTGATGCCGCATGAAAAAGATGCTATTATCAGAGAGGCACATTCAGAAACCACAGGAGGTCATTTCGCAGGAAAGCTGATTGCGCAAAAAATCCTGGAGGCAGGATTATGGTGGACTACGTTGCACAAAGACACCAAGGACTTTTGCAGATGCTGCAATATCTGCCAGAGGGTGGGAAAACCCTCGTGACACGATGAAATGCCGCTGCGACCGCAGGTCATGCTGCGTGCATTTGACAAATGGGCTATAGACATGTGGGTCCTATCAACCCACCAGGAAAGTGCACTGGTGTGATATATATTATCACTGGAACAGAGTACCTCACCAGATGGGCAGAGGCCAAAGCAGTAAGAAATTGTGATGCTGCTACAGCCGCACAGTTCCTTTTTGAAAACATCATTAGTAGATTTGGATGCCCAGTAATTTTGATGAGCGACCAAGGTACCCATTTCTTGAATAGCACTATCGAGGCCTTGACAGAAGAATTCCAGATTCAGTACCATAAGAGCACTCCCTACCACCCACAGGCTAATGGTACAGTGGAGGCATTTAATAAGATTTTAGAAAATGCTCTTACTAAGATCTGCAATAGCCAAAGGAATGATTGGGACCTCAGAGTTAACGCTATATTATGGGCGTATAGGAACACATGCAAGAAACTTACGGGACACACACCTTTCAACTTGGTGTATGGATAGGAGGCCGTTATGCCTATGGAGTATATTCTTCCCAGTTTAAGAATCGCTCAAATTACCGGGATGACTGATACAGACACAGTGGAGGAAAGGCTAGCACAGCTGCTTGCCTTAGAAGAAGACAGATTCATCGCCAGATTCCATCAGAAAGTGCAGAAGGCATGAGAAAAAGCTTGGCATGACAGACACATTAAGAGTAAGACTTTTCAGATCGGAGACCTAGTGCTCCTCTATGACAGCAAATTCATTAAGTTTCCCGGAAAGTTCAAGACGCATTGGCTGGGGCCATATCAGATACATCAAGTCATAGAGGGAAGTGTCGTTCAGCTCAGCTAACTGAATGGGGAGCTTCTTCCCACATGGATTAATGGCAGTAGGCTTAAGCTCTATAGTGATAGCCACCCCACTTCTTAGCCCTAGCTTAGCCAGTTTATGGTGGTGCAGATGTCCAGTGTAGTTGAAAGGAGGCATCGCACCAGGAACTAGTCTACACCGGCAGGTATTTTCTAAGTATGAGGAATCGCATAAGGTCGGTTCATTTTGCGCAAGTCATCAATGAATTAAAAAAAAAAAAGTATTGTTTTACATAGGTGATGCGGAGTCACATCGCGGTAGTGCGATGTTCCCCCGTGCCACGTATTCAGTTTTGCAACTGACAGAGGGCCAGTCAAGTCACCTTCTGACAAGCAGTTAATGAGGAAATGACCGGTATATCTTACCGTAGATTTGGCAGCAGTATAATCAATTTTTCCATATTTGGAAAATCTTCAATGAGACTGGAACCTATACACACATGTTTCGAGGGAAATTCGATCGGATTCCGCATTTATTAAGGATCAGATGACGGGTGTGGTCTTGTCCATGCATTTATTACGACCGACCGGTTCAGTCTAGATGACCGGTGTGTCCGGGATTATCGTATTGGGCATAAAAGTAGAAAGTATTCAATTGGGACAGTTACATTTGCAGAAAAACCAAGAGCTATAGAGTAAGTGTTAAGAATTCCCTGTGAAGAGCTAAGTTTGTTACAAAGTGCTGTGATTTTCAGACATTGCAGCCATTGCACGTCCACCGTTTTACACTGAGTGGGTTCTGTTCGAGGACGAACCTATAGAAAACATTTTGAGAAGGTTTCGTCATGATGGCCTTGTAGGTGCTATGACGACGCCATCTAAGGGTGCTCCACCAAGTTCGTCACAGCCCAGACAGCAACCACAGACGAGGAGCCAATCTCAGGTCAATGAAGAATCCGGTTCAGAGCAGGAGGAAGAAGTTCATAGCACAACAGACTACATTATACCACGATTTGAAGGTGCACCAGAGGTAAAAATTCCTAAGAATGCTAGGTATAATGTTCCCATACCACCCATTAACTCTCAAGTAAAGGAAAATGGAGATCTAGTAGGATATGCTGTTGTTGTTAAATTTGTAGATTATAACCTGGGAGATGGTAATACATATCCTTAGTTCAAGCCATACCAGTATCTAAAGATTGAGAAGAACCCAAGGACAGGGAGAAATGAATGTGTTCCCCTGCCACATGTCCAGATTCTTGAGCGGTCAGGTCTGCTCAATTTGCTAAGATTACCTCATTTTGGACGGGGTGCATAGGTTAATGCTGTGGTATGCATCTTAATTTCTTGTGTACATGGAGGGTACCTCTGGCTAGGAAACAAGGTTGACCTGAACGTCGATTTGATACATCGCATCATCGGCCTGTCCAATACTGGTAAACACCCCGAGATACAGACAACAGGAAAAACCAAGGACTCCAAGTTACCACAAGCCCTAGTAAATAAGTATCAGCTACAGAGGGGAGGACGGGCTTATGACATTTCAAGCATTACAAATGATACACTTAGATTTACAGCCAGTCTGTTCATAGGCAGACTGTTGACCAAGGTTCAACCAAAGGAATTTACAGGATCCGTAATTCACCTTGCCATACAAGTTACCGAGGGGGAATAGTTCAATTGGTCTCTATTTTTATTAAATATGCTTCAAGCAGATTGCTTGGTAGCTCAGGATGAAGCAAACCACCCTTTCCATTTCTCGTGGTTGCTTATACTTTGTGCATTTGTCAGATGGAAGGAGCCTTCCCATACCCAGTTTCCACAGATAGCAGGTGGCATGCCCAGAGACGTGCACTATGCCAGCTTATGGGAGAACAACAGCCCAATCAAAAAGGTGGTAAATACGATGGTATTCCATGACTGCTATAAGCTATTAATGAAGGTTATTCAAGAGACACCACGGCTCGGCATGGATACTATGGACATATATGATAGCCAGCTTAATTTTATGGCAGACAGCCATTTAATCTATCTGCGACCAAAAAGGACTAAGCGGGATGATTGGGCTCCTGGCTCGTTCAGGATGACAGCACAGTACGTCAAAGGATTCACAAGAGACTTCGATGACCAATGGAAGTAGGAATATGAAGATACTGCACCGCTACCATCAGACACTGCACAGACAGACCCCCAAGACAAGGGCAAAGACAAAATAGAGACCCAGACACAAGCAACAACAAAAGCACCACTACCAGGTGAAAAGAGGAAAAACCCACAGCAAGTGCCATTAGAGGCATAGATGATAAAGAATGGAGGACAAGAGACCACAGAGACACAGAAGAAGAAAAAACACAAAACTTCAAAACCAGTTATGAAGACCGCATTAACAGATGATGATTATGAACTCATCGCAACAAGGACGTGTGACACACTGAAGGACTCATTTGACGCGATGAAGACATCACAGGAAAAGATACAGAGCACAGTGAAAAAGTAGCTTCTAGACTTAAAAACAATTACAGAGAAGACTGCCATGATGCACATTCCATCGGTAAAGGTGACCACCGAAGAAACTTCGACACCGTCGATGTCCCGTGAGGAAAGCTTAGCAAAATATCACCTCAATACAGTGTTGATTCCGCCAGGAAGCATCCGATTCCCTGCGACAATGAAGGACCCACCAGTTTAGTTTAGGAAATCCATCAAGGTTAACCTTGCAGAGTTCCATATTGATCAGTTGCAGATGATCTAGCAGCAGCTAAGCGCAGAGCTCAAGAGTAGAGAGCTCGCGACTTACAAACAGAATACGCAATTGAAGCAACAGAATGTAGTACTCACTACCAGCTATCAGAAAAAGGCAGACGAGTTAAAAACATATCAAGATAGGGATCAGGAACTCCCTCAAGTACTACAGAGCATTGCATTAGAGCTACCCAAATGTAACATCGTGTTCGCGTTGCCTACCCCACAGAAGCTAAGAAGATTTGCAGACAGAGCAAAGGCTCTGGAGGAAACAGTAACCAGGATGAAAGAAACAACATCCAAGATGGAGGAAGACTACAAAGCGCAGATTGCTGAGCTTGAGACTGAGCTTGAAGCTCAACCACTAGGAACCCCCCATGCAGACAAGGAAGCAAGAATAGAGGCCTTCCAAATCACTTCTGCACAGATGAAATCTCGCATCGATGAAGCACTGTCGGTACTCACGGAGGCGACAAACACATGGGCGGAGTTAGATGCACCACCTGAAAAAGTAGAGGTTCAGCAAAGTATTCAGCAGATAGAGAATATTGTAGCAGCAATGAAAGAATAAATTAAGGGCTTGGCAGCTCTTCAAAAGATGAGGAAGACAAAGGAGATGAACTGCTTGCAGCAGGAAGCACAGCGATTAAGAACAAAGGAGATACACATCAATGACCTGCTTCAACCCTACCAGGAGCAAATCACCAAGTTAGTCGATACGGTTGAGCAGAAAGTGAAGGAGTTCACTACCACCAGAGAGGAAACTGATGCCACAGAAGACACCAGTATTAGTCAAGATTTGCTTGACTCGGCACAAGAGCGTGTCGAAGTGATGCAGAAGGAAGTCGCAGGACTTCGAGATAGGTTGTAGAGGACTTCTCAGGAAGCCAAGGAGAAGCTACAGCGGGAGAATCTCACTGGTAGTGGCTCGGGGACGAGCCACAAGTAAGTGTTAGGGGACTATTGGAGCAAGGTCCCACAGCTACAGAAGAAGCTGTCAGTTTAGCGGAAAGACATTTTTGGCAGAGAGGAGACAATATAGAGCTACAACACTGTAGCAGGTTTCTAGCTGGAGATCAGAGCTGAAAACCGTGATCGTAGGGACAGAGAAGTCAAGAAAGACAATGGTACCTGAGCGGCTGAGAAGAGAGAGCTCACCCAGTGCATTGAAGGCAGCGGCAGAAGACAGGAGGGCTCAGCGAACCTCATAAAGGAAAAGGAGCAACGAGGCTGAAGCATTGAAGACGAAGGATAGAAAAGCGAAGCGGTGCACAGTACCCATGATCAGTACCGGGAAGCATGGAAGACTGTAGAGAGCTGTGGTGTGACGAAAAGCGGCTACCTCAAGTAAAAATACACCGACTGTCACTAATTAGGGTTTGGATTACTATTGGGACAGGCCCACAGTGTTGTAATGGCAAGACCTTTGGGCTACCTATAAGGGGATATATTTTGTATTGTAAAGGGGTTCCTTCAGTTGTTAGTTGTTTTGTAGATTATTAGACTATTGTAAAATCCAAGCTCTGGTTCTGTTATTAGTGGTAGCAATCTTACTGTAACCAGTAGCTGGCTTATAGAGAATGCATGTAATGATCCGCAGGGATCGACGGAGAGGGAAGAGTATATTGTAGGAGTGCAATATAGAGAAGAAAAGAGATCTAAGAGAGAAGATCTTGAGCTGCATATGCGGTGCAGCAGAACTATGTTTTACCTTCCCCTGATCTATAATAAAAACATAGTTCTGAGGACGTAACTTCCATCTTGGAGGTGAACCACATTAAAATCGAGTGTTATGTGATTGACTTATGTGTTATATTTACTTGTGCATTCACCAGTTATTTCATGAACTTTTTTTATAGTTTAATGAATGAATGTGTTAATCAGTTTACAGCAATATAGAAGGATAAACATAAGTTGAAGTCTTTGGCATGTTGTATGCGGGTTCATTTATGCTTTGCATGAAACAGTCACTAGTCGCAGTATTGAACAGCCTGGTATGTTGAGCCTTGCGAGTCGACATGAACAACACTAAGTGCGCTGAGCCACGGGAGTAGGTTATCGCAAGAAGGCGATACCGCACCGGCAGAGGAGCTTCGGTGCTCGATACTGTAGGTTAAGCGCTTAGCATTGGGAGGAAGTTACGTATCACCTGGTGAGTGGCGATGCGATAAGGCTGGAGTTATCATGAGTCATTGAAAGTGTGCGACGTGGAAAGGGACCGCATGACAGTAGAAGGGATATCTCACGGCTAGAAGAGCTGCGAGACGAGGAGATCACGCGACGCGAGCAGAGGAGTCACGTGAGGCACAGAGAAAGGGACCTCATAGCTAGAAGAGCATCAAGTCGCAAGTAGGATCGCCATAGAACCTAGTCCAAGATGCTTGAGTCCTTCGCCAACCCATTAGAATCACTTCGGGTGAGACTTTAGGCCGCTTCGCGGTCTGTCACCGAAAGGGCCAGTGAGCTAGGGGTGTTGTTGGTTGATTATAGTAAACCTGGGTCTGCCCATTATAACCAACACTATTTGCACTGCGACTCTTAACTGTCTCAAGTGAAACTTAGATAGACTCTTATACAGAATACTTAAAGACTTAAACTTGCATTCAACCTTTTAAATATGTTGCAAACTGAATATCACATGCATACAATTACTGTAAGCAAAGTTCATGTAATGAATGACAGATATAACAAGCAAATACAACCACATGAATCAATCACACAACGCTCAGATTTTATGTGGTTCACTTCCAGGGTAGAAGCTACATCCACAGAACTGTGTTTCTATATTATAACTTGAGAGAGGTACACAGTTCTGTTGCACCGCATATGCAGCTAGAGATCTTCTGGGTAACTCCGCACTCATCCTGGAGCCCTTCTCTCTTAGATCTCTTCTCTATATTGCCTTCTTACAATATACTCTTACTCTCTCTCTCTCTCTCTCTGTCAATCCCTGCGGATTGTTACAATACAAAATACAGTGAGCTAACAGACTACTGATAATCTGACTAGCTGGATGGCCTAAAATGCACAAAATGCCAACCTTTTACACTACAAAATGCATCCCTTTATAGGCGAACCGAAGGTCTCACCATTACAACACTGTGGGAATGTCCCAATAGTAACCCAAAACCCTAATTAGTGACAGTTGGCATATATGTACTTGGGGTAGCCTCTTTTCATCACACCACTGCTCTCTGCAGTCTTCCATGCTTCCCGGCGCTGACCATGGGCACGATGCACCACTTCCCTCTTCTTTCCTTCATCTTCAATACATCGGCCTCGTTGCTCCTTTTCCTTTATGAGGGTAGCTGAGCCCTCCTGTCTTTGCCACTGCCTTCAATGCAATGGTTGAGCTCTCTCTTCTCGACCGCTCAGGTACTGTCATCTCCTTTGACTTTGTTGTTCCAACAATCATGATTTTCGGCTCTGCTCTGTAGCTAGAAACATGCTACGACATCGTAGATTTACCTTATCTCTTTGTCTTCACCAAAGCTATCTATCCGCCAAAATGGAAGCTTTTCCTGTAGCTGTGGGACTCTGCTCCAACAGTCCCCTAACACTTACTTGTGGCTCATCCTCAAGCCACTACCAACAGGCTTCTCCTGCTGTAGCTTCTCCTTGGCTCCCTGCGAAGTGCACTGAAGCTTTTCCTGAAGTCCTATGACTTCGTTCTCCATAGCTTCAACATGCTCCTGTGCTGAGTCAAGCATAGCTTGACTAATACTAGAGTCTTCTACTGCATCAATTTCATTCCTGGTGGCAGTGAACAACCCAAATTTCTACTCAACCGCATCGACTAGCTCTGTGATTTGCTCTTGATAGGGTTGAAGCAGGTTATTGATGTGTATCTCCTTTTCTCTCAACCGCTGCACTTCCTGCTGCAAGCAGTTCATCTTCGTCATCTTTCTCATATTCTGAAACACTGCTAAGCTCTTGATTTCTTCCTTCATTGTTGTTGTGGTATTCTCTATCTGCTTAATACTTTGCTAGATTTCTACTTTCTCGGGAGTCTCATCTAGCTCCAACCATGTGTTCGTCACATCAGTTAGCACCAACAATGCATCGTCTATGTGAGATTGCATCTTCGCAGACGTGAGTCAAAAGGATTTTTCTCTGGCTTCCTTGTCTGCCTGGGGGGTGCCCGGTGGTCTAGCCTCAAGCTCAGCAATCTGTGCCTTGTGGTCTTCCTCCATTTTGGTCACTGTTTCTTCCATCCTGACTATTGTTTCCTCCAGAGCCTTTGCTCTATCTGCAACTCATCTTACCTTCTGCAGGATAGGCAAAGAAAACTCAATATTACATTGGGGTAAATCCAATGCGATGCTCTGTAAGACTTGAGAGAGATTCTATTCTCTTTCTTCATAGGTTCTTAACTCGTCTGCCTTTTGTTGATAGTTGGTGGTGAGTGTTGCATTCTGTTGCTTGAGCTGTGTGTTCTGCTTATAAGTCATGAGCTCTCTACCTCTGAGCTCTGCGCTTAGCTGCTACTGGATCATCTGTAACTGATCAATGTGGAACTCTATGAGGTTAACCTCAACAGGTTTCCTAAGATGTATCGGTACATCCTTCATTGATGCAGGGAATTGGATGCTCCCTGGTGGTATCAAGACTGTATTGATGCGATCCGCTGGGAAGATTTCCTCGCGGGAAATCGACTGTGTTGAACTTTCTCCAACAGTCGCCTTTACTGGCGGAACCTGTATCATGGCAGTCTTCTCAGTGATTATCTTTAAGTCCAGAAGCTGCTTTTCTACCATGGTCTATATATTTTCCTACGATGTCTGCATCTCCTTGAATGAGTCCTTCAATGTGTCATGCATTCTTGTTGCAATGAGTTCATAATCATCCTCTGTCAGTGCAGTCTTAGAAAGTGGCTTTGTGGATTTTTGCTTTTTCTTCTTCGGTGTCTCTGGTATATCTTCTTCTCCATCTTTCGTCGTCTGTGTCTCTAGTGTCCCTTGTTCTGCATCCTTCCTCTTTTGTCCCAGTAGTGGTACTTGTGCTGCATCTTGCGTCTCGGTCTCCATTTTGTCTTTGCCTTTGTCCGATGGGTCTGTCTGTGAGGTACCTGATGGTAGGGATGTGAGATCTTCTAATGCTTTCTTCCAGTCGTCATCAAAGTCTTTGATGATGCCCTCGACATCCTTCATTGTCATCCTGAACCAACCATTAGCCCAATCGTCCATTTTGGTCCTATTTGGCCTCAGGTAAATTCTATGGCGGTCCACCATAAAATCAAGCCGATCATCATATGAGTCCACAATCTCCTTGCTGATCCATGGTGTTTCTTCAAGGAAGTTCCTCAACATATTATAGTATTCATAGAATACTATCACATTGACCTTTTTCTTGGCTGTGCTGCTAGTCTCCCATAAGTTTGTGTAGTGCGCACCTCTGGGCTCGCCACTCGCTAGCTGTCAAAATTGTGTATGGGGTGGCTCCTTCCACCCGATGAAAGTGCAGAGTATTAGCAACCACAAGAAATGGAATGGGTGGGTTGCCTCATCCTGAGCTTGCAAACAATCTTGCTGAAACATATTTAACAAAAATAAAGACCAATTGAATTGTTCCCCCTCTGCAACTTGTATGGCCAGGTTAATTACTGATCCTATGACTTCCTTTGGGTGAACCTTGGTTAGCAGTATTTCTGCAAGTAGACTAGCTGTAAATCTAAGTGTATTGTCTGTTAATATTGCAATGTCGTAAGCCCAACCTCCTCTCTGCAGTTTCTATTTGGCGACCAGGGTTGGTGATAGCTTGGAATCCTTGGTCTTTCCTGTTATATTTGTCTTCAGGTCTTGACCAGTCTTGGACAGGCCGGTAATGCGGTGTATCATGTCGATGTTCAATTCAATCTTATTACCAAGCCAAAGGTAACCCCCATGTATGGATGAAAGTAGGATGCACACCATGGCATTAACCTCTGCGCCTCGTCCAAAATGTGGTATTCTTAACAGATTGAGCAGGCCTGAGCGCTCAAGAATCTGGACATGTTCCATGGGAATATATTCATCTGCACATGTCCTTGGATTTTTCTGGATCATAAGATACTGATCCAGGTGGAACTGAGGATATGTATTACTATCGCCCAGGTTATAATCGACAAATTTAGCAACAGTGGCATATCCTAATAGATCTTCGTCTTCGTTTACTCAAGAATCAATCTGTGGTATAGGAATAGGAAACTTACCACTCTTGGGAATTTTTACCTCTGGTGCGCCTTCAACTCATGGCAGGATGTAGTCTGGTGCGTTATGAACTTCTTCCTCCAGCTCCAAACTGGATTCTTCTCTTATGTGAGTTCAGCTCCTCATCCCTGGTCGTTGTCCGGTATGTGATGAACTTGGCGTGGTCATAGCAGCTGTAAGGCCTCCACGCTCGAATCTTTCCAAAATCGCTTCTATAGGCTCGTCCTCAGACAGAACCCACTTGGTGTTATACTTTGGATTGGAAATGGCTACAAACTCTAGAAATCACAGCACTCTGTAACGAAATTAGCTCTGTACAGGGGAAACTTAACAATGCACTCTATAGCTCTCGGCTCTTTGGAACTGTAACCCTCCCGAATGAATAATTTCTGCTTTTATGCTGAAGGTGATAATCCCAGACACAACGGTCATCTAGACTGAACCCGTCGGTCGTATTAATTTCTTGGACAAGACCACACCTGTCATCCTGATCCTCAATAAATGTTGAAATCCAATCAATTTCCCTCGAAACGTGTGTGTGCACGCACCGGTCTTGTCAAAGATTTTCCAAATCTGGAAAAAATTATTATGCCGTGCCAAATCTACGGTAAAGTATATCGTTCATGTCCTCATTAACTGCCTGTCAGAAGGCAACTTGACTAGCCCTTTGTCTCATTACAAAACTAGGTACGTGGCACGGAGAAACATCGCGCTACTGCGATGCCACGCCACATCACTTGCTCAACACAAAATTCATCGTTCTTTTTTTTTTTAAATGAACCGTCCTTATGTGATTCATTATACTTAGAATACCTGCCGGTGTAGACTAATTCCCGGTGCGATGCCTCCTTTCAACTACACTAGACATCTGCACCGTTTGCGACTCAGAGTTAGGGCTGAGAGGTGGAGTGGCTGTCACTATAGAGCTTAAGCCTACTGCCATTGATCATTGTGGGAAGAAGCTCCCCATTCAATTTTCTGAGCTGAATGGCTCCTCCCTCTGTAACTTGCTGTATCTGATATGGCCCCAACCAATGCATCTTGAACTTCCCTAGAAACTTAATAAATTTACTGTCATAGAGGAGTACTAGGTATCCGATCTGAAGAGTCTTATTCTTAATGTGTCTGTTGTGCCAAGCTTTTTCTCGTGCCTTCTGCACTTTCTGATGGAATATGGCGATGAATCTGTCTTCCTCTAAGGCAAGCAGCTGCGCTAGCCTCTCATGCACCGTGTCTGTATCAGCTATTCCAGTGATCTGAGCAATTCTTAAACTGGGAAGAATATACTCCATAGGCATAACAGCCTCCTATCCATACACCAAGCTGAAAGGTGTGTGTCCTGTAAGTTTCTTGCATGTAGTCCTATACGCCCATAGTACAGCGTTAACTCTGAGGTCCCAATCATTCCTTTGGCTGTTGCATATCTTAGTAAGAGAATTTTCTAAAATCTTGTTAAAGGCCTCCACCGTACCATTAGCTTGCGGGTGGTAGGGAGTGCTCTTATGGTGTTGTATCTGAAATTATTCGGTCAAGGCCTCAATGGTGCAGTTCAAGAAGTGTGTGCCTTAATCGCTCATCAAAATTACTGGGGATGCAAATCTAGTGATGATGTTTTCAAAAATGAACTGTGCAGCTGTAGCAGCATCACAATTTCTTACTGCTTTGGCCTCTGCCCACCTGGTGAGGTACTTTGTTCCAGTGATGATATATCTTGCACCAATTCATTTTCCTGGTGGGTTGATAGGACCCACAAATTCTATAGACCACTTGTCAAATGTGTGCAATGTAAGCTACGGTCACAGCGGCATTTCATCGCGTCGTGAAGGTTTTCCTACCCTCTGGCAGATATTGTAGCATTTGCAAAAGTCCTTAGTGTCTTTGTATAACGTAGGCCACCATAATCCTACGGTCAGGATTTTCTACGCAGTCGGCTTTCCTGCGAAATGACCTTCTGCGGTACCTGAATGTGCTTCTTTAATAATAGCCTCTTTTTCATGCGGTATCATGCATCTGCACAGGACTTCATCTGGACCTAACTTATATAACTGTCCCGCGATCAAGGTGAAGTCTGCTGCTTTAACAACCAACTGCCTCTTTTGATGCTTGGTAAAATCATCAGGTGCCCTTCCTGTAGTGAGAAAATGAATGATATCATCATAGTACTCATCTACGATCTGGATAGAAAACAACTGCACATCTGGCAAATTGTCCTCTAGATTACTTGGCTCTTCTCCTGAGTCTATTCGCGACAGATGATCAGGTCCAGCGTTCAATCTTCCTAGTTTCACGATGATTTCAAAGTCATACTCTTGAAAGAGGAGTAACCATTTGCAGATTATTCCCCCTAACACTGGCTTATTGACCAGATACTTTAATGTGGAATGGTCAGTAAACATCTTGAACGAGGCACCCAACACATAGTGCCTGAACTTCTATAACACGTACACCATAGCTAAGACTTCTCTTTCTGTGGTGGTGTAGTTCTTTTCTATTGTCGATAGCTTTCTACTGGAGTATGCGATAGTATTATCAATACCTCCTTCTCCTGGTTGTGTTAAAACAACCCCTAGTGTGATGCCAGATGCATCCACATGTACATGAAATGGCTTAGTCCAGTCTGGAAATACTAAGATGGGTGTTGTAACCATCTTCTCTTTAAGTGTGTTTAGACTCTGCTGACATTCCTCATTCCATAGGAATTTTACATCTTTCTTTAACAGTTTTTCCATCGGTGCTGTAATCTTTGCTATCCCTTGATGAATTTTCTGTAGTACCCGGTATGACCAAGTATTGTCCTCAATTGTTTGACTGAGTTGGGTGCTGGAAGATTTACAATGATGGCAATCTTTGTGGGATCTACCATCAAGCCTTTCCTACAAACAATGTGACCCAACAAAATACCAAATGGCGCACAGAATATACATTTTTTCAAGTTTAGAGAAATCTGGCACTGCCTACATTTCTCTAACATCAGTCTTAAATCTCCTATGTGCTTGTCAATTAATCCAAATACAGTCCAATCATTGAAATATACTTCTAAGAATTCATGGATGTATTCTTTAAATACAGCAACTACTACTCTAGAAAAGATAGCTGGTGCATTCTTAAGACCAAAGGGCATTACCGTATACTGGAATGAGCCCCATTCTATTGCAAACATGGTCTTATGTCGATCTTCTGAGTGGATTCTGATATGGTAATAGACTAAAAAGCCATCAGTGAAGGAGTAGACCTCCTATCCTCCAACATTGTCTAATACTTCATCCGTGAAAGGTGTTGGAAATGGATCATGAAGCGATGCGTCGTTGAGTTTACGTAAGTCGACACAGATCCTGATGTCTCCTTTGGTTTTCTTCTCTTGCATGACCATGGGACTAACCCATTCTCTCTCTTCTACGGGCTTAATGATGCCTATTGCTAACATCTTATCGATCTCATCCTTAACTTTTTCTTTATAGCGCGGATTTAATCTATATGGACGCTACTTAACTGGTCTAGCATCCTCTTTCAATGGTATCCTCATTACTCCCAGGTCTCTGACTATTCCCTTCATCTCTGTGAACTTGGTGGGAAATAGGTCCTGATAGTCATGTAGCAGATCTGCAATCTATCCAACTATTTCATCAGTCCAATAGTCTCCAATAGAGGAAAATTTTGGTTCTGTGTCCGTGCCAATATTGATCTTTTTAATCTTGATCGGTTCTATGATTGCTAGGATCTGTAGCTTTGGTCCATCAACATCGCGAGTCCCTTCTGACTCTGGAATGTTGATGTTGCGAGGATCGTCATCCTCCTCCTCTGGTTCTAATGCAAAGTTATAACACTCTAGCGCCTCTTCTAATTGGATGGCCCACTCAGTTTGAGTCTGTATTGATAGGGTACAATCCTCAAATATCTTAATCTTTATTACATCTAGGGCCTTATCAATATTTGGATACTCAGATTCAAAAGTGAAGGTAAGTAAAAAGTTGTCTATTAAAAGTGGCCATGTAGTCATTCCGTTGCGCAATCTAGTCTCTGTGTACCAGTTCCGTGGAATTGGGTCCAAAGTGTGAATGAATCGGTGAACCCATTCATCCTCAGGAATGTCCGACCAATTCTGTTCACATGTCTGAATATGTGACCTGGGGTCACTTTCTCCTATGTATCTTTGCTGGACATATTCTCTGTTGGTAGAGAATCTGATCGCCATAAATCTCTTAAGATCATCCCATGATGCGATATTCTCTTTATGTGCATACCACCATCTTGCAGGTGTGGCTCGTACTGCAAGGTCCATAGCTGCGATTCTCTGCTCATGAGGAATTTGTTGTTCAAACTGCATGAGAAAGTCCTGAATGTCTGTTAGATCATGAAATGACAAAATGTCATTGACCTCTGCACCAATCCATCGCAGTGACTTAGTCATGTACGCACATCTGCGCGCTGAGACTTCATAAAGTCTGTTCTGCTAGTTCTCTAGTCCAACATCTGAATCCGATGCGCATGAGCTGTCACATCGCCAACTAATGTTTCCTTCTGCTGTTGGGTTGATGTAGTCGCTCTGGTTCGCAGTCATCTGATAGACGCTGTCCATGTTACGTACCTCTTCCTCTGCTCAGATAGGTTCAATGTATCTAGGATGCTGAAGAGGATCTAACAGTACGATGACCCATATCTACGCATCCTCAAAGGTCATTTGTCTTCTCTTTAAGTCGATAACAGCCATGTTACCGATCGCCCAATCAATGCCTGGCAGTGATGGATATGGTCTACTGTCGCTAATGATTTCTATAACTTCAAATTCCGCATAGCTGCGAACTCCGTCAATGTCAACTGGCACCTGCGATAATCAACCCAGGGGTGATACCCTCTGTTGATTAGCTAATCTGAGATGGATAGGCGATGTGACTAAATTAGGGCTACCCATCTGTTCCCATGTCTGCTTAGTCAGAACATTTACCTCTGATCCTAGATCTAGGATTACCTCATCCATTTCAAATTCTCCAACCTGTGCTATGAGTCGCATCTCTCTTCCTCTTCTTGTATGTCCCATAATATTATGAACAACACGTTGTGTACTGCTCACAGAAGAAGATGGCTGACACTGATCTATGATGCGCTGAATTTCTCCAATAGCTTGCTCATTTCTCATGAGTTTTAAACAGCTGCGTAGGAAGGATTGTACACTTCCTGCCAACTCATCCTCGTCGCAAGCGCCCGATGTGGTAGCCTGCGATATCTGTTCAAGGCTAATGCCACAAGGTTCTTGCTGCGGTACGCCCTTAGACAGTGGTACCTGCGATCCTGATTGCATAGGGTCATCAAAGAAAGTCTTAGCTTCCTGAAATGTTTGTTTATTCTTCTGTAGGTCAAGTGGTATTGCTTTGTTAGGAGCTTTACGCACCCACTCCTGACCTGTGGTCTTTTCAGTATCCTACGATGTTCCATCGATGGAAGCACCGCTGCGAGTCATAGTGTTGACTCTTGGTTCTAGTTCTACCTGCTCAGTAGCAATAAGCTGGATGTTCTGGTGTACTGTTGGCTTAGGTTCTCTGATCTTAGCTATCAAGGTAGGGCAGTCTTCTATAGCGTGATCGTAAGATTTGAAATAGTTACATGTGGTGGTAGGGCTCTGACAGTCCCTAGTATAATGTCCTACAACTCTGTAGTTGTAACAAGTAACTGGTCCGCGACCATGGCCAAAGCCTTCTCCACGGCCAAAGCCTCTAAATCCTCCTCGTCCTCTAAATCCTCCTCCATGGCCACCATAAGCTGAATCATGCTGTGGTCCTGCTTCTGGACCCTGTGTTTCCAATTGGACTCTGTACAGGTCTTGCTTTGCTCCGACCATGAGATCATAGGCTTGGTAATCGTGTTCATCATGGCCTACTGACATGCAAAAGACACAATATAAGTTCTTAGGTGTCTGCACGTACTTTTGAAGTAGGGGGCATTGGTGGGGTAGATGTACTCTTGTTTTGCATATTTCACACCACGGCCCGTGGGTCTGTGGTAAGGGGTTAGGAGCCCTGGTTGCTAGATATTCTACAAAGACTGGACAATTATCTTTAGTATGGCCTTGTGCTTTACACTTTACGCACCATATGTCTTGCGCAACCTCTTTCCCTTTCTTAAGCTCATGCATCTGTATCGTGATATTAGCCAACTAGTTTTGCAGATTTGTCATACCTATGTTGGTTTCAGCTAGAGGTGAAGCCTCTAGTTTCATCGCCATCTCCAATGCGTCGTCCTGCATCTAGAGTTTCTGCTGCATTAATGGTAGTCTGATGTGAGGGAGCAGCGCTGCAATAAACCATTCCTTATGCTGCTCTGGTGCAAACTCAAAGCTGACTTGGTCTATAAGGGCTTTAAATTTCTGATCGAAGTCCCACACTGACTCTGTAGGTAACTGTTTGATGTCTTTGAGCTCTGTAATGCACTGTGACTCAGACTTAGGTTTCTTGAACTCTTTAATCATGGCGGTGCTGACCTAGACAACTGTTCTGGGTACTGCTAAGGTATAATTCATATAACATGTTAAGGCTCGTTCTCTCAGTGTGGTGACCAACTGTACAAGTTTACTATTTTCATCATTGATTGATTTAATGGTCCACACGGCTTCACAAAGAAACCAATGCTGCTCTGGGTCCTCTGCCCCTGTACCCTTAAAGATAGGTAGCTTCATATCATCCCCCATTCTATTTCTAAGTGGTGGATGTTGATTTGCTGTGTTACTACCACTCGGTGGTGTAGGTGGAGGTGATGTAACGGTAGTATGTACTATCTGGGAACTACTAGATGGAGTTCCTATGGGATTGTTCTAAGTCCCGATCTGTTTCTGTGGTGTATAAGGGTGGTAAGGGATACCCCCTTCTGTTCTGTCTGTGGTACTGTGACTCTGTTGTCTAGTGCTATCTGAACTATCTTCAAATATGGGAGATCTAAAATCTACTTTGTATTTCTTTCCACTACGTGTACGTCCAATGTCATCAAAATCACTTTCAAACTCTTGTGACATTACTATCTTTACTTATTCATCTGAAACTAGATCCAGTCTTCCTTTTTCATGTAATAGCATCTTAATGGACAAGTTTAAAGATTTTAGGTACTTACCACGATATCCTTTGAAGAAGTACCGTTCAGCCTCGCTGAAGCTTTTTCTCTGGTCAACTGCAAACTCTGTGACAAAGCCTTCTAGCACACTCGCAAGCCAGAAGTCTACTGTCCTTGTAATGGGATTATCAAAGTTCTTCATGGTATGAATCAGCTCCGATGTCCAGACAATATTTCTTTTCTTCTTGAATATGTTGTTGTCAATCAAATTTGATAACCAGTCGTAGAACTCATTTCCAAAGGTTGCAAAAAATATCGCATGCAGGTCTGTAACAATATGTTTTTGTAACCAGTCCTCTGTACTCAGTCTAGGACTCTTGTTCTCTCGTTTAGCAAACTCTTTTTCCATAGACACAACCCACTCATTAAGTTCATCTCTAGTAGGATGCCAACTAAACATTAGCGCTCAGTTTGTTCAAAACCAGCAACGGAACCATTTGTTGGTCGTCTTCGCAGACCCGGGTTTACTATAATTAACCAACAACACCCCTAGCTCACTGGCCCTTTCGGCAACAGACCACGGAGCGGCCTGAAGTCTCGCCTGAAGTGATTCTAATGGGTTGACCAAATACTCAGGTGTCTCGGTCAGGTTCCATCGCATCCTATGTGCACCTTGCAGCTCTTCTTAGCCTGCGAGATATCTCTCTCTCTGCACTGCGCAGTTTCCTCTTACTCGTGGTGATTATAATCCTTATCGCATCGCCACATCCTGGTAACACGTCACTTCCTCCTTCACTCAGTTCTTAACCGTAGCGCACCACAGCTCCTCTGATGCTGCGATATCGCCTCCCTGCGATATCCTACCACTGCGACTCAGCGTACCTAGCGTACTGGTGTTCAACTTACAACACTCAACACATGAGACTGTTTACACTGCGACTCTTAACTGTCTCAAGTGAAACTTAGACAGACTCTTATACAGAATACTTAAAGACTTAAACTTGCATTCAACCTTTTAAATATGATGCAAACTGAATATCACATACATACAATTACTGTAAGCAAAGTTCATGTAATGAATGACAGATCTAACAAGCAAATACAACCACATGAATCAATCACACAACGCTTAGATTTTACGTGGTTCACTTCTAGGGTAGAAGCTACATCCATAGAACTATGTTTCTATATTATAACTTGAGAGAGGTACACAGTTCTGCTGCACCGCATATGCAGCTAGAGATCTTCTGGGTAACTCCGCACTCAGCTTGGAGCCCTTCTCTCTTAGATCGCTTCTCTATATTGCCTTCTTACAATATACTCTTACTCTCT
Organism: Pseudotsuga menziesii; assembly: GCA_001517045.1. Lineage (NCBI taxonomy): Eukaryota > Viridiplantae > Streptophyta > Pinopsida > Pinales > Pinaceae > Pseudotsuga > Pseudotsuga menziesii. The sequence continues at coordinate 591,407 of LPNX010773364.1, read as the reverse complement.
CTCTCTCTCTCTCTCTCTCTCTCTCAATCCCTACGGATTGTTACAATACAAAATACAGTGAGCTAACAGAATACTGATAATCTGACTAGCTGGATGGCTTAAAATGCACAAAATGCCAACCTTTTACACTACAAAGTGCATCCCTTTATAGGCGACCCGAAGGTCTCGCCATTACAACACTGTGGGCCTGTCCCAACAGTAACCCAAAACCCTAATTAGTGACAGTCAGCATATTTGTACTTGGGGTAGCCACTTTCCATCACACCACTGCTCTCTGCAGTCTTCCATGCTTCCCGGTGCTGACCATGGGTACTATGCACTGCTTCCCTCTTCTGTCCTTCGCCTTCAATACCTCAGCCTCATTGCTCCTTTTCCTTTATGAGGGTAGCTGAGCCCTCCTGTCTTCACCGCTGCCTTCAATGCAGTGGTTGAGCTCTCTCTTCTTAGCCACTCAAGTACTATCATCACCTTTGACTTTGCTGTTCCAACAGTCACGGTTTCCGGCTCTGCTCTGTAGCTAGAAACATGCTACAGCATCGTAGCTTTACCTTATCTCTTCGTCTTCACCAAAGTTGTCTATCCGCCAAAATGGCAGCTTTTCCTGTAGCTGCGGGACTCTGCTCCAACAGGCTCTCTGACAGAGGTCAGGAGAGTTGTGTGTGATTTGCGGTGGTTGGACTTGACTACATGTGATGTGAGTGCAAGTCCGAGGGTAGTTATATTCCAAATACGTACAAGAAAAATAAATTGTTTTCTAGACAATGGTCCAAAGGTCCGCGTAAGGTGTGGTGGATAAAGAAGACAACTGTGTTAAAATACAAAACAAGAAGAAAAATGGTAACCCTTAATTGGCAGTGGCCCAAAATACCGCATGAGTAGCGATAGGGAAGAGTGATACAAGTACATGTCCGTAAACACTTGCATCGCCATGTTGTGGCTCGTAAATCGAGGTAGCTTCCGAGGAGCGGTCCCAAAATTTGTTTGTTAAACATGAGATGATGGTCTCCTTAGGATATTTGAGCCTAGAGGTGTGAGAGGTGTCTCGAACCGGTTTCGGGTGACTTTGGATTGGCAGGTAATGGTGCTACCCCTGACTTGTGGTGAAAAAATGTTGAAAAACAAAAAGAAAGAAAAAAATATGCTATATAGGACTCATAGTGGTTATATCAGGCATAGAATCGCTTAAGGTGGAGCCCATTGCACGGCTTCTTCAAGAGTCGATCATCTGAGTAAGCAAAGAGGTATTCCCCCTTGCCAAGATGAAGGTCATTGTTAAGGTAGGGTGACAGAATCTGGTCTTTTATGGGAAGAACTGATTCCACGCTGTGGTTTAAAGGGAATGGGGTAAAACCGAAGGTGATCTTACATATATCTCCGTCACCGTGTAAGTGGTGCCGGGATAGATTAGGTACATCTTCCACAGCCGACAAGATGGAAGGGAAACTGGTGCTAGAGGTCATGTAAATGGTATTTTTGTGTTTTTTGTGGCCTTACCCTGAGTCTCTGTTGGAGGAAGAGGGGCAGGCCTGGAGACAAGAGGATTCTTTTATGGACTTGGAGGTAGGTGCAACATCATCTCAATTGGCTGGACATGATTCAATAGATCCTAGGGCCTTAGAGGTAGGGTAGGTGGTTCAAGGTACCACACAGAATCTCCCAGTGTGAAACCCTATAGATTGTGGGTTTCTAAGACAGACTTACTCACGATCTTGGATGGTAGGAAAAGGAAAGGGAAAAGGAAAAGGAAAAGGAAAAGGATTGTGTTAATCAGGAATGAACCCCAATGTTTCCCTAGTAACTGAGGTTGCAGCTGTGGTTGGGGAAAGAACGGAGGAGACAGGTCTGATGGACCTTTGGTGATGGTGGAGACAATAGGTTCGGTTGAACTGGACATCATGTAAATGGACATGGTGTCCGAAGAAGGAGGTGGGGGGTGAACTTCTTTGATCAAGGTGATCTCATATTCAAGGGAATGTTGTCTAAGGTTGGCTAAAGCCATTCGAAACTTGGGCAAGTCTTGGAAATGGTGAGAATAATGTCTGTACAATCCACAAAGGGCACAAGCATGGTTTGTTCTCAATGCCTTGTTTCTGACTATTGGTGTGGTTGGAAGTTCAACCATGGGGAGGGTTTTGGTTGTATTCATGGCATCCAAATGCGCATGGATCATTGGAATCTCAGGATAGTTCTGAGTTGGATGGCCCTGTTCTTCATAGATGGTGCAAGGTGGGATTTGTCATGGTTCTGCAGTAGCTTTCACATTCTTTCCCCTGGCCCTTTTTGCGTGGGGCGGTGCGGGTGTAGGTGTGTTGGTTGGATTTTGTGGGCCGGGTGGAGGGTGAGACTTGACTGCAATGGGTTGCACCGGGGTTAAAACAACCTGGGGCATTGGTGGTTGAGCTAGTGGATCAAGATACCACACCAAAATTCCAAATGTAAAGTTAGGTAGTTTCAGGGTGGCCATTACCGGCTTGCTCATGACACTAGGTGGGGGAAAGAGGAAGGGAATTGTATGGACTGGTGAGGAGCCTAGATAACTCCCTACTGGTTGTATGTGGGGGTGTGGTTGTGGTTGCGACTGTGTGTAATGCTATGGCTACAGGTGATGTTGCGGCTACTATTGGTGTTGCAGTTGCGGTTGGGGCTGCAGTTGCGCTTGTTGTTTGGGTGCAGTGGTGCTGGATGAGACCATGCACAAGTCCGCAGTCTCATTTTTTGTTAGTGGTGATGAAACTAAGGGGAAAGGAGCCGTCATGGTGGTATTGACAAACAATCCAGGGCCCACATTCAACAATGGAGAGGCTGGTGTGTTGTCAACCATGGTGTTGATTGCAGGGACAACATTGGCATGTGTGGTCGTCCCTTGGGGATCAATGGTGTTGATGGTAGGGATAATGTTAGAAGGTGCCACTAACTCTTGCGAATCATGATAAGTGATTTGATCAACTATCATGATCTTCCCTTCATGGGGAAACATCATGAGATGGAATACTGTTGATGCGACCGCTCTCATGGCATACATATAACTTCTTCCAAGGAGAAGGTTATAGTCTAGTTGAGCATTGACGACCTCTATGTCGATCAGCACTATCTTCCTAGCTAATGTGATGGGGACATGGGGGAGGATTCCTTGGGCTTTAGTGGGATGGCCATCATAAGCCTGTAGAGTTGTGGAGGATGGTTCTAGAATTGGGGATCCAAGTTTCTACCAAACCAGTGTCGACATAACACACGTGGATTCCCCCTCATCCACTATGCACCAGTGCATGACAAAATTCTGGATAGACACCAAGATTTGGAAGGAAATGGTGGATGGCATGCACAGTTCTCCATTCTCAGTGTTGAATGTGATCAAATTGGAGTCAGAGGGGTCTATGGCCCTAAGGGAGGCTAGTAACATTTTTTGCTACGTTGGGAACATTTTGAGTACCTCCAGAGCGAACATGGTTGTTGGTGTTTGGGCCAAATCATCCACAATGCTATAGCTGACAGCAGCTCTAGTTGTGGCATTGTTGGACACTCAACGTATGGGCGGGGGGGGAAGGGGGTAACTGAAGAGGTACGTTGACCGATTTGGACGTAGATGTTGCTAATGTGTCAGCGGGTTCAATGGTGGTACCGTACTGATTTTGTCTGGTTTGTAGGTTAACCTCTTCATTTTTCATGGCTAGTAGGTGGTGGACACCTATTTTTGTCGTGGGAGGTACACCCGGAGCGTTGGGATTGGCCTAGGAAGGGGGTGTGGTTGCCACCAATCCTTGGACTGGTAGTGGGTTTTGAAGCACCATGGGGGGAGGTCCTTGTGGTGTCGGGTTGGGTTGGGCTTGGTTCGTAGCGTTGGCGCCCTGTTGGGCCTCGTTCTAAATGGCCTGCTTAGTGTGACCCATGAGGGGACACTTGAATGTGTAGTGCCCATAGACCTCACAGAGTGTGCACGGTTGGTTTGCGTGCAACGGGGCATTGTGTCTAGGTGCATTTGGTCATGCAAGGTTTTGGGCGAGTCGATTCACTATAGCATTGTTGTGAGGGTTTGGTTGTTGACCACCTCCCTACAGTTGATTATTGGCTTGGTTTTGGGGTCAATTATTTCTATATTTCCCTTGTTGATTGTTTGGGGCAGGCTGGTTGGGATGGTTTTGTTGTGTAAGTACTTGTCCCAATGGAGTGGGTTGAGCAGGGATGGGGGCTTGAACCACTTGCACTAGTGGTGCATAATAAATTTGGGTGGGATGCGGTGCCACAAATGTGGGCATTTACCCCGCATACTACTATGTTGGCCATGCCATGGCCTAATCCTGCTGCGGTGGCGCAGGTTGTGCGTAGGAAGTTGTTGCTCCAGACTGGGATATCATTCTGGTGTAGTCTAGATTTTGGTTTTGGTAAGCAACACTAGTATTCTTGCTTGGTTGTGGTGGAACTATAGGTGGTGTCAGACGGTACTGTGGTTGTTGGGGGACTGATCCTATGATGCCATATGTAGCATGGGATGCCCCCAGTGCATCCCAGTAGGAGGTACCCGGGTGGGGAGCATCTAGAATGATGATGTATAGGTATCCAAACTAAGCGTAGATTAGATCAAACTATTGGGATTTCAGTATGGCCTCCTCTTCGAATTGAGGACGTTCGGATGCGACATCCTTTGCTATGGTTGGGAGCAAGGTTTTGAGAAAATCCAAGAAGATCCTGTCATCAAGTTGGATTTTGCACAAACTATGACATCATCACCACTCATGGATGTGGTCGGTTATATGGGTCGCAATGCTCTGGAGGTAGGACAACAATATCTCCACCCCTTTGTCATATCTGATGGGGAGTTGGAAATACTGCAGGAACATGAAAGCTAAGGAGTTGAAATCTGGGTACTTAGCTTGTGGTAGCTCAATTTACCATTTGGCTGTAGCACCTATGAGGGTGCATTGGAATAGGCTCAGCATGATGGAATCATCTACAATGTTGTTTGACGAGCACCATAGATGGAATGTCATGATGTGGTTTTAGGGGCACTCCCCTACCTTGCCTTCAAACTTGGGAATGTCTGATGGCATTTTGGTTGGAATGGGAGGCCAAAAGGTTTGATGGAGGATGGGGTTGTTTGTCAATCGATCCAAATCAGGCAAGTTAAGATGAGCCATGAAAGGAAGATTTGACCCCAGTTTAATGTGATATGGGGCAATGATGGTGGCAGGGTTTGTAGGTGCATAGTGCACCTGCATCGTTCGAGGCACTTGTGGTGGCACCATTGTAGATGGGCCAATTCCCACAAGTGTGGTGTGAGGGACAGTGTGGATGGAAGGGACACTAGCCCCTGTGTGACAAGAGGGAAAGTGTATGTGGACAGGGCACTGCCCCCCTGTATGACAGGAGGGGCAGTGTATGTGGAAGGTCCACTGCCCACAAGTGTTGCAGGTGGGACAGCCTGAGTGGTTACTATGGGTGGTGGTAGTTGACTGATGACAGTTTGCATGACCATGCTAGGGCCACCTATAGGGTTGTTAGTGACAACTTGTGGTGTGGACATGGGTCCACTAGCTATGGCTATGCTGGAAAATGGATTTGGGTTTGCACTAGCCATGGGGATTGATTGTGTAGTGTGGAGGTCTGGTTCATTCTGATATGGGTTTGAATTTGAATCAAAGGCTGTGTGGCCTTTTGATGGTGTGAGAGGTCATCGAGAATGGTCTCGACAGTGTCAATTTATTTTAATGTCCTAAATTGTGGTTGTTTGCCTCTTAGGCATGAGCAAGGGTGTGGGGCATCAATTGTGTTAGATTTATGTATCAATCTGGTGGGAATGATATTTTGGACCCCAGTTTCAATGGCTTCCTATTGCTATAGGTGGTCATTCGGCCACCAAGACTGCCAGAAGACAGCGCTTGGCTTTTTCCTCACGGGCATTTCTACTCAATCGGTGGGGGTCATTACTCATTTTGCTTGGCAATTCCTCTCAATAGCCAGCTACTTTGGGGTTCCCGCGGTACTCCTCATAATGAGTTTTTGGGCTGAGCCCAAGTACTTCCCATGGTTAAGGCATTCAGGGACTTATGTCCTCAAAGACTGCAGGTTTTTGAACTTAGTGTAAATTAATCAATTTTAGTGGATCTCTCAGCGACATGAACTGAGTGGGGTTGATTATGTGGTATGGTGTATATGTCTTATTGTGTTTATGTTATCAGGTGGCTGCAAGTGGTTTATGAATATGTCATAGAGTTCATATCATTGTGAATACAAGCAGTAAATAAACAGAAATTATGTAAACAGATACCATTGTTTTTACCTTGAATTTTGATGGCCTAACTAGGTGACTACCTTACACCTATATTCTTCTTTGACCAAGAGAAGGTGCAGGGCTCTCAACACAATGGGAGTAATCCCATTCATAGATCCATAGGTTACCTCTTGGATGTAAGGTTTGTCAATAGGGAGGATGCTTAGCATCATGAGAAGCCCTCCTTCTCTACCCCCTCTACCTTCCAGGTCATTTGTTTTTAATGGTTTAGAATAATATTCAATGAAGGGCCTAGGACTATACGAGATGTGCCCTTCGTCGTATCCCAGAATTCCCCAAAGGGTGATGACTGGGTAGAGGAGGAAGGGTAAGAAAGACTGTTAATTTTATGTTAATTTTAGTTAAGCTACGTTCATTAAGCCATTAAAATTTGTTTTGAATTTACACTTTGTTTGTTGATGCAATTACTGATAAACTGAAACAGAAATAGAAATTGAACTACTATGCTGGACAAAGGTGGCTGAACCACACTGATAATCCCTAATAAACTGAAAATTAACTACTGATTGATAGACCACCTATTTTAGGTCAAATTCGGCGAGGGGGTCACAAAAAAAAAATTGGAAACAGGCGAGGGGGTCGCACAGATTTCATAAATAGAAGCGGTATGTTGTTTTGAGTGAATTCATGCCTTTCAAGGGGAAAAGGGTGACCTGGTTTCACCTATGAGGCCTAAAAGAGTGACCTCATCCCCTTTTCAGGCCCAATAAGTGCGACCTACCCCAGATTTGGCATTTTTCTGATCCTGAGTCAGATCTGGTCGACAGTAACCTGTACTGTGGCCAAACAGACTCGGATTTGCTTTGCAGAGGCTTCGGAAACAATAAAAACTAAAAATAAACTATATATAAGCTATATTTGACAAGAAATTTTAAAAACTAGGGCTTAAACTGAAAAAACTTAAAATTTAAAAAACTGAACCAGGGATCCTGTGGGATCGACCTAGTATGGTCGCCAGTTCTGTAGCAGGGATTTCTCCTTGCTACAGGGGCAAGAATGGCTCCCTTTAGTCTATAGTACACAAGGGTAGGTTCCTACATGTGGAAAATGCAGAAAGAAAATCAGAATAGAAAGAAAGCAAAGAACAAGAAAGAGTATGGTCGTGAGCCCCTCTACAAACAAGGTTAGGGCTTCGCCTTAGCTACCTGCAAGCAACTATTAAGCTACAATAAACCTGAAAACAAATGGTGGTCAGAAAACAACTAAACTAACAAAGCAAATACACAAACAAAATGATGTTATACCTCTCCTTTGGTGAAATGGTCCACCATGCCCTGGATGGAAGCACCTCCCTATCTCACTCAGCAATGGAAGAGCTATGGCTCAATGGGGAAGATGAGTGGAAGAGAGGGGGATGTGGGTGGCTTGAGAGGAAAATAGGTCTCAAGACATACATAAGTAGCATAACAGGATGCAAGAGAGGTGTTGTTTAAGAGTGACCCCCCATCATCCTTTTATAGTTTTTTTGGGGACTTTTAGGGGTTTAAACCCTTAGTCAGGTCTTTAGCCCCTTTTTTGGGATTTTAGCCCATTTCACTATAACTTTAGCTCCTTTTAGGGTTTTAGGCTTGTTGGGGCTCTGACCTTAAAGGTCCTTAGTTTTGGCAACTCCACAGTTTTGGTGCGAATCTTGTAAGCGGAGTTGCAACACAAAATAGTCTTAGGGGTGTCGGGGTTGGGTCGAAGCCCCTCTTTTTATAAATAAACCATGGTTTAAACTCATGGTTTTTAAGCCCATGGTTTAAGCTTATGGTATTGTAATAGTGCACTGGTATAAATAGGCACTTATGTAAAGGAGTTAGGTTAGGCCTTTTGAGACTTTGATGTATGATGAATTGATGCGAAGGAAGAAAGACATGTTTTAGGGTTTAAGGATAAGTCCCAGTTGAGTGTGTGGATGACCTCTGCAACTGAGTGCGTAGAGGGTTTGTAAGAAAGGTGCTGCAGCTTAGGGTTGCTGAGAAGATCTACAGCTAAGTGCACAGATCAAAACTGTGTGTTTGTAAAGAGTTGAATATAAGCACAGTTATGTGGATGTAGCCTTTACACTAGGGGTGAACCACGTATATCTTGTGTTGTGGTGGTTCTTGATGTTTTGTTTCTATTTTATGCATTTGATAAGTAGATAAGTGATAATATAAGATAACTGTTAGATAGTAAATTTGCTGTGAATTCCCAGTTAAGGGTTAAGCAAGAAACTATATGTTTATCTAACTGTGAAGCTAATTAAGTAACTGTTAAAGATCTATACTGCATATTTATTCTTTGTTAAGGCTAAAGGTATAGTAATATCCCTCTTCTTCGTGCAGAAACCTGATTCTGCAGCACCCCAGAGCTGTTTCAGGTGTGACTGCAACCTGTTCCCAAGTTGTTGCCGAAAGGGCCAACATTGTGGGTCGTTTGTTGGTGTGAAGATAAAAGGTATAAAACTCGGGTCTGCCCATAGCCCAACAAATTGGTTCCATTGTCGGTTGAACAGTATCTGCTCAAGAGGGATTTACGTCATACCTAGAGGGATATGTTTTGGAGGCCCTCAGTAAAAGAAATCGGTGATTGGATCGAAGAGACCTATCTGAAATTTGTTGAACAAGAAAATAAGGATCCTCATCATAGCTCAGATGACTTCTTGCAAAGGTACGTTTTTGCTGATATTTATGAAATTTTCTTTGGTAGTATCCACATAGAATTGCACCAGTGGTTATCCAGGTTGACAGAAAGAAAGACAAACTTCAAAGAAGATCAGTCTCCTTGTTGGTTTCTATCTGGGAAGACCCGGGTTTACTTTACTATACCAACAAAACCCCTAGCTCACTAGCCCTTTCGGCGATAGACCGCAGAGCGGCCTGAAGTCTCACCCGAAGTGATCTTAGATGGGGTGGCTGAAGACTCAGGTGTCCTCAACCGGGTTTTGTATCATCCTAGGGTCTCGCAGCTCTTCTTAACCAGCAGGATCTCTCTACGAGGATGATATCTCCTTCTAGCTAGCGCTGATAGGGAGCGGACTCTTATCACATCGCAACTTCTATGGCGATGCACAAACTTACTCTTTTGCTGAGCTCCTTCCCTGTGATATCTCACACCGCAGCTCCCCAAATGATGCGATATCGCCTTTCTACTCTGTAATATGTCTTATAATGAGGCTCAATATGCGTATCAACTCTCAACGTCCTGCGACCTCCTTCATGGGTCTCATAAATCTGTTAACCTTCACCAGGGTGTTAAACTACTTCACTCAGCCCTCTACAGTTTAACACGCTAACATCAACTACACTAAACTCATGGAACTCATATACCAGAGTCACTTAATGCTGTAACTATCAACTACCATGAATCAAACGCTGATAAACTCATATACAGGCTACTTGATATATTCAACTTGCGGTTAACCCTCTATGTGCTATAAACTGAAGCATAACATACATACATTCATCAAATGATAAGCAACATTCATGTAACAGATAACAGATAGCAAACAGGTAAAACACAATCACATGAATAGTCGCACAACACACGGGTTTTACGTGGTTCACTTCCAAGGGGGAAGCTACGTCCATGGGAACTAGGTTTTATCTTATATCTTGAGAGAGTAAACACAGTTCCGCTGCAACCTATTATGCAGCCTGAGATCTTCTAGGAAACTCCACACACACAACCGGGAGCCCTTCTCTCTTAGACCTCTTCTTCTTCTCATATTGCCTTCTTACAATATACTCTTCCTCTCTGTCTCTCAATCCCTGTAGATTGTTCAATCCCTGTGGATTGTCACATTCATGCTCAAGGAGCCAGCTACTGGTTACAGTAAGATAACTACAGACTTAACAATAGAACCAGAGCTCGACTCAAAGAACAGCTATCTTTCTCTCTACTATCTAACTGTCTAACTAACTAACCAACTGTTTAACCTTTTACAATACAAAATACATGCTTATATAGGTGGCTCGAAGGTCTCACCCTGCTACAACACTGTGGGCCTTTCCCAATAGTAACCCAAAAACCCTAACTATGACAGTCGACGCATCTATACCATGGGCTACCGCTTACTGTCACACCACAGCTTCCTGTAGTCTTCCACACTTCCTAGCGATGATCGTGGGTATGGGCACCGCTTCCTCTACAATCCTCTTCTGTCCTTTATCTTCAATACCTTAGCCTCCTGCTCCTTTTCCTTTATGAGGGTAGCTGAGCCCTCCTGTCTTCGTCGTTGTCTTAAGTGAATTGGTTGAGCTCTCTCTTCTCGGCTGCTCGGGTACTGTTTCCCTTGACTCTCTTCTTTCGATATGGCATATTTTCCTATAGCTGCGGGGCCCTACTCCAACAGTCCCCTAACACTTACTTGTGGCCCGTCCCTGAGCCACTAACAGCTGGTTTCTCTTCCTGTAGCTTCTCCTTGGCTTCCTACGAAGTCCTTGTAAGTCTCTCGCAAAGTCCTGTGACTTCTTTATTCATAACCTCGACACACTCTTGTGTCGTTTCAAGCATAGCTTGACTAATGACGGAGTCTTCTGTATCATCAATATCACTTTTTCTTGTAGTGAAATCCTTAACCTTCTGCTCAACCGCATCGACCAACTCTGTGATTTGTTCCTGATATGGTTGAAGCAGGTTATTAAACTGTATCTCTTTTGCTCTTAACCGTTGCGCTTCCTATTACAAATGGTTCATCTCTGTCATCTTCTTCATATTTGCAAGAGCTCCTATGCTCTTGACTTCTTCCTTTATTTATGTTGTGGTCCTCTCTATTTTATGGATACTCTGCTACAATTCCAGTCTATCTGGGAGCTCATCTAGCTCTGACCATGTCTTCGTCGCATCAGCTAGTAATGGCTATGCGTCATCTATGTGACTCTTCACCTGTGTTGAAGCAAGTCTAAAGGCCTCTACCCTTGCTTCCTTGTCTACCTTAGGTGTCCCTGGTGCTCGAGCCTCAAGCTTAGCAATCTGCACTCTGTGGTCTTCCTCCATATTGACGACTATCTCTTCCAAATCCTTTTCTCTGTCTGCAATTATTCTTACCTTCTAGGTTAGAGGTAAGGAAAACTCTATGTTACACTGGGGTAACTCCAATACGATGTTCTGCAGTACCTGACTGAGATCCTGTTCTCTTTCTTCATGTACTCTTAACTCTTCTTTCTATTTGTGAAATCCTGCGGTGAGCTCTGCATTCTGTTTCCTCAGCTGAGTGTTCTATTTATAAGTCGCAAGCTCTCTATCCCTCAGTTCTGCAGCTATCTGTTGCTGGATCATCTGTAATTGATCAACAGGGAACTGGGCCAGATTAACCTCAACAGGTTGTCTAACCTATATCTGTACATCGATCATCGAAGCAGGGAGTCGGATTCCCCCTGATGGTATCAGTACTGTATTGATGCGATCCTCATACTTAGTACTTTTTGGGGGGGGGATGTAGACTAATTACCGGTGTGATGCCTCCTTTCAACTACACTGGACATCTGCACTCGATAAACTATTTTGAGTTAGGGCTGGGAGGTGGAGTGGTTATCACTATAAAGCTTAAGTCTACTGCCATTAATCAAAGTGGGAAGAAACTCCCCGTTCAGTTTGCTGAACTAAACGGCACCTCCATTTGTAACTTGCTGAACCTGATATGGCCCTAGCGAATGCGTCTTGAACTTCCCTGGAAACTTAAAAAATTTACTGTCATAGAGGAGCACGAAGTCTCCTGTCTGAAAAATATTGCTCTTGATGTGCCTGTCATGCCAAGCTTTCTCTCGTGCCTTCTGCACTTTCTGATGAAATCCTGCGATGAATCTGTCTTCTTCTAAGGCAAGCAGCTACGCTAGTCTTTCATTCATTGTATCTGTATCAGCCATCCTGGTAATTTGAGCAATTATTAAACTGGGAATAATATATTCCATAGGCATAACAGTCTCTTGTCCATACACCAAGCTGAAAGGTGTGTGTCATGTAAGTTTCTTGCATGCAGTCCTATAAGCCCATAATACAGCATTAACTCTGATGTCCCAATCATTTCTTTGGCTATTACAGATCTTAGTAAGGGAATTTTCTAGAATCTTGTTAAAGGCCTCCACCGTACCATTAGCTTGAGGATGGTAGGGAGTTCTCTTATGGTGTTGGATCTGAAATTCCTCCGTCAAGGCCTCAATAGTGCGGTTCAGAGAATGTGTGCCTTGATCACTCATCAAGATTACTGGACATCCAAATCTGCTTATGATGTTTTCAAAAATGAACTGTGCAGTTGTAGCAGCATCACAATTCCTTACTGCTTTTTCCTCCGCCCACCTGGTGAGGTATTCTATTCCTGTGATGATGTATCTCGCACTAGTTCGTTTCCTGGGTGGGTTGATAGGACCCACGAAATCTATAGCCCACTTGTCAAATGCCCGCAACGTAATCTGTGGTCGCAATGGAATTTCATCTCTCCGTGAAGGTTTTCCTACCCTCTGGTAGATATCACAACATCTGCAAAACTCCTTAGTGTCTTTATACAAAGTGGGCCACCATAATCCTACATCTAGGATTTTCTGAGCAGTCGGCTTTCCTTCGAAATGACCTCCTGCGGCACCTAAATGTGCTTCTCTGATAATGGCCTCTTTTTCGGGCAGCATAATGCATCTGCACAAGACTTCATCTAGACCTAACTTATATAAATGTCCTATGATCAAAGTGAATTCTGCTGCTTTAACAACTAACTATTTCTTCTGTTGTTTAGTAAACTCAACAGGTGCCCACCTTGTAGTGAGAAAGTGAATAATATCAGCGTAATACTCATCTGTGATCTGGATAGAAAACAATTGCGCATCTGGCAGATTGTCCTCTAAATTACTTGGTTCTTCACCTGAATCTATTCGCGACAGATGATTAGGTCCGACATTAAATTTTCCTGGTTTTACAATAATTTCAAAATCATACTCCTGAAATAAGATTAACCATCTACAGATCCTTCCTCCTAATACTGGTTTATTGACCAAGTACTTTAAAGCAGAATGGTCAGTGAACATATTGAATGGGGCACCCAATAGGTAGTGCCTGAACTTCTATAGAGCATACACCATAGCTAATCCTTCTCTTTCTATAGTGGTGTAGTTCTTTTCCGCGGTAGATAGCTTTCTGCTTGAGTATGCGATAGGGTGATCGATACCCCCTTCTTCTGGCTGGGTTAAGACGATCCCCAGTGCAATGCCAGATGCATCCACATGTACATGAAATGGATTGTTCCAATATAGGAATACTAAGATGGGTGTTGTAACCATATTCTCTTTAAGTGTGTCTAAACTTTGCTGGCATTCCTCATTCCATAAGAATTTCACTTCTTTCTTTAATAGCTTTTCCATAGGTGTTGTGATCTTTGCATAACCTTTGATGAATTTTCTATAGTACCTGGTATGACCGAGCACTGTCCTCAATTGCTTGACTGAGTTGGGTGCTGAAAGATTAACAATGATGGCAATATTTGTAGGATCTACCATCAAGCCTTGTCTGCAAACAATATGACCCAACAAAATACCAAATAGCGCACAGAATATACATTTATTCAAGTTAAGAGAAATCTGATATTGCCTACATTTCTTTAACATGAGCCTTAAATCTCCTATATGCTTGTCGATTAATCCAAATACAGTCCAATCATCAAAATAGACTTCTAAGAATTTATGGATGTATTACTTAAATACAACAACTACTACTCTAGAAAAGATATCTAGTGCATTTTTAAGACCAAAGGGCATTACCGTGTACTGGAATGAGCCCCATTCTGTCCCAAAAGTGGTCTTATGTCGATCCTCTGAATGGATTATGATCTTGTGATAGCCTGAAAAGCCATCAATGAAGGAGTATACCTCCTTTCCTCCCACATTGTCTAAAACTTCATCAGTGAAAGGTGTCAAAAATGGGTCATGAAGTGATGCGTCATTGAGTTTGCGCAAGTCGACACAAATCCTGATTTCTCCTTTGGTTTTATTTTCCTGCACGACCATGGGACTAACCCATTTGCTCTCTTCTACAAGTTCAATGATGCCTTCTACTAGCATATTATCAATTTAATCCTTACCTTTTTCTTTATAGCAATGATTCAATCTGTATGGAGGTTTCTTAACTGGCCTAGCATCCTCTTTCAGTGGTATGCACATGACTGCCAAATCACCTACTATTCCCTTCATCTCTATGAACTTAGTGGGAAATAGGTCTTGATAGTCATGTAAGAGATCTGCGATGTGTCCTACTATTTCATCATCCCAATAGTCTCCAATAGAGGCAAACTTAGGTTCTGTTTCTGTGCCAATATTGATCTTTTCACTACTACATTTTGACCAAAAATCCGACGGCTGTCATGTCGGATTTTCGACACTTCCCTGTCACATGTACGACACTTTGATTTCTTTTTAAGCATCGGAAACTTGTCATCAGTTATCCGACACCTTAATAACCGTCGGTTAAGCGACACCTCAGTTACCGTCAGTTAAATGTAAGGCATCAGACAAGCGACATCAATAATCATCGCTTAAACGATGTCTATAACAATGAAGCGTCGAAAAGGCGATAGGGAGAACCGTCGCTCTTTTGTAGAGGATCTTGTAGAACCGTCGCTTAAGAGACGGAAATGGAGATTAACTGTCGGAAAAGTGACATATAGAACCGTCGCATAAGCGACGGAAATGGATATTAACCGTTGGAAAAGTGACATATAGAACCGTTGCATAAGCGATGGAAATGGAGATTAACCGTCGGAAAAGCGACATGTAGAACCGTTGCTTAAGCGACGGAAGTGGATTTTTTTTTTTTAAATACTTGCAAATTGGGTATAGACCAGTTTCAAAGTGCAGGCTTTTGAAATTAGATATTTAGTATTTGCATGGAGATTCAATGGTGTATATGAGGGTATATACTGTCAATAATACCCTGCTGTTTTACTCCATACTAAGGTAATTTATGTTTGAAATTTAGGTTCTTTATGCTTGAAATTGAACGCAAATAATAAGTATTATATGTGCAAAGATTTAACAGAGTATATGTAGAAATATACTACCATTAATACTCCACTTCTAAGTTCTTATGACTTGGAGAAATGAGGTCTATCTAGAGATTTACAAAGCATTATTCAAAGGAAAAATCATCTTCAGTCTCATCTTCCTCATAAGGGGCACTGGCAGATGGTGTATGAAAGCTAGAAACCACAGGTGGTTGTGGTAAAGGAGACCCTGAGGCTATAGCATCATGCTTTGCAAGCACGCTTTGCAAGTCATCGTTTAATACAAGACCTTGTCGAAGAAGCTCCTCATCCTTGTGGTCACAATAAGAAATATATTGTCAATAAGTCAAATTAAAATTTCAGAAACAAACTTAAAGAACTGAAATTAACAAACTGCATACAGCGCATCAAATCCCATATGTTTTTCTGCCTGCTACTAAACAAAATTTCTATGTACTATAGTTATTTTAATAATTAAATGAAAAACATACAGTACCGATTTCATGGAGTTTATGGAGCAGAAAACAAAGAAAATCCTTAGAAACTCGGACTCAAGCCAACTTTTATAAGGAGTTGAAATTGATATCAAACAAAAACTTCTGTGGGTATTCCATCAGAAATGGTATTCATGAAATGAACATAGGACCTAAATCCCCCTTATGATAGATAGGCCATTTCATTCAATTCGATGCTAAGTGGTCATTTAATTTTTAATAGGCAACTGGTAAAAAAGGGAAAGTTGGACAAATTATATTAAGCATACTCACGATGTTCCATTTATAAGCTGCAAAACTCTCCTATGATTAGTACGGCATTGTTCGACGAGATCTATTATAACTTCATCCTTAACGGCCTGCATGCAAAACACCGAAATACATTTTAAAACGCATTCAACTATAATATCGTCATTTCTGCTTGCAACCATAATACAATTATGAATGCTTTAAAAGTTGTTTATACTGAATTTTCTAAGAATTGCAGGTGGAAAGCAACATTGAGATATTGAAAAGATATTCATTAATGTCAAAAATATTATTGAAAGGAAACTTAAATACTTTCAACTGAACAAAAATCCTATTGCACTGATATACAAAGCACCAAAGATTCAAACCCCTCTACTTCAAACCAAGTTGGGTCAAGCAGTCAAAGCAGTTCCTCTACAGCAACCCAGATTGTTAGAGAGATTCTTTCTGAAATAACAGTGTGGTTGCAATTTTTCCACAACCTGAACCAGAATTTAAAGTTGAGGAGGCTGAACCCTAAGTCCCTATTTGGGGATTTAACAGGCCTAAAAAAAAATCTGAGTAGTCTGAGCCCTATAGCTCCAGTTTTGGATTTGCTTCCTTGTTTACCATGGGAGACCAAAAAGAGGAGGGACAGAGATGGTCTATGAGTTTCCTATAAGGGAAACTCAGGATGTGGCCAAGAAGAAAAACATTAATCCATCTCTCCTTCCACGCTTTTAGAGGACCCTGATACATTCATGTTTGATGCTCAGAAGCTACATTTATTTCCTTCTACATTGAAAGATGGAACGTTATGTCGGTTCATGGCTTTAGGAGGAAGTATACAGTGCTGAAGGAAAGTGTTGCAACTTGATGCCTATAACACTTAACTGCTAATTTGACATCATAAGACAACATCTGAGAATGCATATATTCACAGTATGTCAGTTCTATAGGTAATTGCACTGTCCTCCCAGGCAGTATGGTTCTCTAATTCCCCCGAGCATCCACTTGAAATGTTGGGATATCGAAATAATTGCACACTAATATCCAAAGACCTATGTACACATGTTAATACAATGCTACATAAACCCTGGGCAAGGGGAAACCATAGGATCATACATGTAAGCAGCTTTCTTACCATAATCAAACTTTGAATGCAGCGATTCTAAAAAACAATGTACAAGCAGAAAGGTCAACCAAAAGTTATCAGCAACATAAGTATTTTTACAGCGGAATCTCACAGTGCCTACTTCTTTATCAGTTGACAACACAGTAAGTGTTATTGTGCCATCAACACACAAGATTGTATTACTAGGATTTAAATCTTTTGCCAATTTTTTATAGCTCATGGTAATAGTGTTAGAATCGCCCTTCATTTCATAATCTGTTGATATTATGATTTCCTGACCCTCCTTTAACTGAATTGGTTTTGCATCCTTTAAAAATCTAGTTTGAATCTCAGGGCCCTGCAAAAAAAATGAAATTCTCACATCATGTCTTTAGAGTCTACTAAAACTCTAGAAATTATGGAGTGAAATTACCTTGGCTGGCACCATCAAAATAATCCAAGAATATGACTTATCTACCTCATGTGATTTGCAAATTTTGGAGGTCTTCTAAATAGGAGGCTGTTTTAATTCCTGATAGATATGTCTGATGCTATGGAATACTACCAGTAGAGAGCAATATTTCCCCTGAAACAAGATTACATTTCAGGTGATCCATGGCACCCAAACAACAATGCATGGGAGGGTTTTTTTGGCTCACAACAGCAGGATCATTCATCCAGGTTTTTGAGCATTCAACCAAAGAATTATGATTCTACTGCCCAGCTTCTCCAGATAAACATAATACCTCCTTCCAAACCTCTTTTGCAAAGGGACTGTCCAAACGTATATGTTGGATGGTCTCCTCATCTATTCGGTATAAATAACAGAATCCTGGTCCATTCTAGGTTCTCTTATAAAAATGATCTCAAGTTAAAACATTATTAGTCAGAAGCCGATATAGATACATTGAAAAATGTCTTAATATCTAAATAGTAAATATGAGTGGTGATCAAAAGTCCAAACTAGAAACCTTCTAAAGATGGATAAGTGAAATCTCTAGTGTCATATCCAAAGATTATGAGAAATGACATACTCAAAAACTCAGTTTCTGTATCTAAGAAAGAGCTTCTCAGCTCAATATTAATTTAGTGGAGACAGAGATGGGAAAGTTATTTTGGGTCGAGATATAAGGGAGACAACCTTGACAATGTTAAAATTGTGAGAGCTCAATACCAATTCCAGCAAGCAGAGAACTTGATTGAAAGCTTGGTTGGACATATAATTCATGATTATCAATAGAATTTGATACAGTTCAAGCACTCACAACAATGACAGTTGGACACACTAAAACAAGTAAATAAGAAAGGATAAATCCTAATGAGTTGGTACAAAGCTAAAAAAGTACATTTTTCATGTCACTATTTCTTCCAGGTTGAAAAAAGAACTTGGATGCCATGACAGTGGCTTCTCTCAACAGGATCACCGCTGCTGACTGTTTTGATCGTGGACAAAATGGGATAAAAAACAAACCCCAAACCAACATAACACATCCCATAGAGCTTACCATCCACCACAGCACAGTCCCTACAAAATCCATCATTCAAGAACTCCGACGAAGGAATAGGCAAAGAGACCCACTTTAGGATCATAAACCTCTGCCTAGTCTGAAGATTCCATACAACGACCCATAACATAAATCTTTCCCCCAATACTAGAAACTGCAGGCTCGTACCGTGGAAGCTTGAGGGGTGCAAGGGACTCCCACCTATTCAAGGATGGGTCATATGCACACACATCGGTTGAAGTGGCAGAGTTCACCAATTCCCGAATCGAAAAAATCCTCCCTCTGCTCACAACAAACTTAGCGCATGTCACATTAATGGGGCCTATGGGCAGAGGCAAACAGGTCCTGTTCACTAGGTTCCAGGCATAAAACCTCTCATCCCCAATTGGAGAGAACATTAAGTTTACATACAAATGGTCTTTCGGAATCCCTTCTGATGATGAATTCCAGCTAAGAATTTGGGAGGATAAAACAGTTTTCCATACCTTGGAGACTGCTAAGAGCTGCTGATGCATTAACCTTGGAACTTTGGCTAAGCAATCCAATGCAATCTCATTGGGTAGTCTAGGCAGAATGATGTCAGAAGACTCCCCATCATTTTCCCTGAATTTTTTTGAGCCCTTCTTCTCTGCCTCCTGCTGCTATTTCTCGCTTGACATTTTCTCTTTCAATCAATGAATGACAGGTGACAAGACTTAATGTAAACTTGTGATTTATGTTAAGTGGATGTATCATTGTCAGCACAGAATACTATTTGTGGTTGGCACTATTCCCTGGATGAAGTGAGGGCACTTATGGATGCACACACAGAAAGAGAGAGAACAGTGTTTGTGACAGTTGGTACTACTTCTTTTGACACCCTTGTCAAGGCAGTTGACACTATCCAGTGTAAAGAAGCACTAGCAAGCAAAGGGTACACCCATCTGCTTATCCAACTAGGACGTGGAACATATTTCCCAACTAACGTTTAACCCTTCTGCCCATGGATCTGCTATTTTCTACCCTTGATATTGTTAGAATAATCCGTCGGGATTATTGTAAATAAATAATAAATAGGAATATGAATAGATAGGAAGGTGAAAAGGATGGTTCTCAACCTCCATTGTAATGTATAAATATTTGCTTTGGTAAGGGAATAATATTGATCGAAATTTATTACCAACAAGTGGTATCAGAGCAGGGTTGTCTGCCATAACTCCTGCTGCATGTCTGCCCATTACTGGCATTCTGCTTGCCAGTCCATTGCCAGACTGCTCCATCAGTCTGCCAGTGGAGTCGCATGCAATGTATGCATTACTCCATCTGCCTGAGTTTATTCTCTGCGTGCATGCAATACCTAACACTAATCCTGAGTTATTCTTCTGCTGCATTTTCATCCTGGTGGGCTGCGACCTGCTGCGTTGTAAAGGTTGTTGTATGAGCCTGCTCGTGTATTGTGAGCGTGAGCTGCGACCTGTTAGTTTCCTGGACGTTGTGATACCTTCGATTTTTCCTAAACAATATCTCCATGATGTGTGCCGTTTACCCTGTGTGTTCAGTTGCTACTAAGAGGGATAATTTGCAATTCATTCCATTGTTGCGTTCTGGAAGACTTGAAGACCATTGCATGCTGTTGATGGTATATAATACATGATGTTGATCAAATCTGGACTAAAGATATATACTGCGTTGATATATAGTGAGACTGCCTTAGTGACTTTCAAAAGAAACCCTAATTTTTCTGAACGGACTGAAGAATGCATTGAAGTATTGATAGACTGCATGGAGAGCCTGAAGAATGCGTTGAAGTGTTGATAGACTGCGTTGATAGACTGCTGTGAGCTGTGACCTGTTACTGGACTCATGAGTTTATAATCAGAGCTGCGATTTCATCTGAAGACTGATATATATTGATATATATTGTGACTCATATATTTTTGAGATAGCTGCATTTTGAGCTAGCTATATAATACTGTGTTGAGTTTATATCTACATGGACTGATTTGCTTTGACTAATATATGTATCCTACATATGTTGAGCATGACTGCATCATGCGTTGGAGACTTATTAATGTATGCGTTGGAGAGTTTTGAATGTATGCGCTGTAGAAATAATGAAGTGCTGCGACCTGCTCCTGTGGAGTATCATGAAGATGGAAGTTGTGAGATGATGCTGTGTGGTATAATACCTATCAGTGGTGATTATTGCCTGCATTAACACTGTGCACCGTTGAGATTGCTACCAGTGTGAAGACCAGCGTGGAGATTGAAGAGCTACGTGGAGAGATTGTGCTGGTATATCATTTTAATGCTGCGTTTTTTATTTGCATGAAGCTGTGCTGAAGTCACGTTGAAGGCTGCGCTGGAGATGAGACTGCAATGCAATACTGGAGCTGAGTATATGCGTTGAGCTAGCTGCCTGCAGACTGCATACATGCTGTGTGAGCATCACCATTGAAGACTGTGTGTTTATTATAGTCTGCCCTATCAACTGCGTGGAGAGTGACTGAGAAATAATGTATGCTGCATTGATATCTCTTGAAAAATTGTATTCTCCATTGTGAAAACAGCCTATTTCTCTGCTTGTAACTCCACCATATATGAGCTGCAAAGTCGGGTGCATCTGGTGCGTCTGCCGAGTCTATTGCTCGGAAGTGCATAAAACCTCATTTATGCCCTAATTTCTGTGCGTTGGTAAATTCTGCAAGTATTTGTTTATTCTCATTGAGTGATTACTATATTTTTAAGGAGATTGTTATAAGCTTTTCAAAATCTTGGAGGTTGTAGAAAATTTGTTCACAACATTGTAAGCCTATTTGTTGCAATAGACTGCAAAACTAGAAACCCTACAGTGATTATTGGCATTCTGTCTGTGCTTTTTAATGGATTTAAATAGGGTTTTGCTTACAAGAAATCATTGCAAAGATTGTTGGTGCACAAAAGAAATTATATTGTGAAGAAAAGTTGTAGCTGGTCGACCGTATTGAATTCCCAAAAAGGATTCACGAGTGGTCTAAGAAATCTTGCAGCTGTTGCTATAGCTGCTCCAAAAGAAGAAAAGTTGCAGAACCAGATCCACATCATTTAGACAATCACAATGGCAAGTTACAGTTATGATTGAGGTATCATTGTAATTTTTCATATGAAGATTAGAATTGTCCATGTAAACAACACTCTAAAGTAAATTACATGGAGATGTGTTGAAAGAATTCTAATCCTGTGTTTCTTTGAGAGCTGTGCCTCTCCCTCACCATCACCTCTGTAAATCACCTTGGCAGATACTATAGACCTGCAAGGTTATTGTTTTTCTCTTTGTCATATCAAGTTTATTATTGTAAATTACACTAACAGTTGTAAAGATGCTCTCTTTGGAATCTAGTATTGGTGCTGCCCTAGCTGGAAAAGACCAATCCAAATACCCTTTCAAGGGAGATTGCGGCAAAGAGAGAGGACAAGGAAGAAGAAATTTCAGAGGCAGAGGGGGCAGAAGAAAAAGATCAAAGTTGCAGTGCAAGCGTTGCGGAAAGACTGGGCACACATCAGATCAGTGTTGGACTTCATGGGATTCCATCAAAGACAAGCACAACCATAAGAAAGATGACCAAGATACTAGTAA